>CABHPQ010169882.1:13268-50819 GCA_902168405.1 Peromyscus aztecus
CCTGTTTTCATTAGTGGGACACTTCTTTTTTTTTTTTTTTTTTTTATAAGAAGACACATTTTCTTTCCTTCCGGAAGCTTATCTGAGAAACAGGGATGATATTGTCTCATAAATCACAATAAATATAAAAAAGAGTGGCCTGTTTTATAATTCTACAGCCATTGAAGAGAATCAGGAAGTACTGGGCGGCTGTAATCACATTTGCATGCTGCAGACAGCGTGCATCTATAAAGACATGGACTGTGATGGCTGGAGATGAAAGATTTGGTTTCTCTTTAAATGAACTAACTATATGCATCTTGTCCTCAAAACAAAAGAAAAACTACTTTTGGAAGATCCAACATGCATTTTTCCTAAATGGACATTCATTAATAATGCTACATCCTATGACCAAGTCTTTTCAAATCTAATTTCAGGTACAGATAAATTTAAACATTTGTGATAACATGCTTGCCCCCTTTGGAACATGTCTCATTTCATATTTAGTGGGAATGTTACAAAAATTATGACTATATTTGATTTCACCACATAAACCCATGTGAGTTCTGATTCAATATTATTTTAGTTTTTTTTTTTTTAGAAAAAAAAAAAAAAGCTCCACGATTGTATTAAGAGAGTCAGTTGAATGCTTGTGTGTGTGGAATGCATTGTAACTTTCTTCTACAGTGTTAAGCTTGAACATCAGATGTACTACACACAGAATCCTTGGCTTGGATGGAAGGATCACCTCATAAGCACTTTGACTCTGTACTTTTCCATATAAGGCTGGGTTCCTTAGATGAAGGTTTTCAACATGCCTCAAGGACCCAATCTGAGCCCAGTTAATGAGGAGAAGGTACATATCTGATGTGTCGCTCAGAGATAACAGGGACACACTCATTCGTCATTTTCCAAAAACAGATCATCTCTTCTGAAGCCGAAAACTTGGTTCACAGAAAAGCGTTCACACAAAAATCAACCCCATTCTCCTTAGTTCAAGATCAGTATGTAAAAGGCTCAGCACACACTAACAGTTATAGAAATGACTGGATATATAAATATATATTATATAGGTATATAATATCCACCTGTTAGTTTTGTTTAGAAGGAACTCACACATTCTGAATTAAATGCAGTGCATAAATAAACATGATGACAGTTATAGTCACTGAAGCACCTGAGTGCCTGGTTTTCTGCGCTGAGATCTCACTGAGTGTTATATGAAATTTTATTAAGCAAAGTTGAAGAGGGAATTAACTTGAATTGAAAAAAAAAATTCTCGGGTGAAATGAAACAGCTGTGAAATAGATGTGTCCAAGACAACTGGTTCATCAGCTGTCTTCAACTTTTTTTATGATGTCATTTTAGAGTTAGGGATCCAATTTCCACGGAGATTTTAATTTTAAAAGTGCACTCTTTAAATATCTGTAAATGCAAAACCTATAGATGGGCATATTTCTGCACGTTTGACAAACTAGGGGGGAATGGAAAACAGAATCAGCAAAGACTGAACCACGAGAAAAGAGGGAGAGCGCAAACCTCACTTGTAGTACCCAGTCTTAATAACGTCACTGGAATCGTATGCTGCAGCCCACGTTATTAAGCAGGATCCCTGGCTTCTAAAACACACCAGTTCACTGAGTAATGCCGTTCGTTCCCTTTCAATGAAAAATATACCTCTTCACTCAAATTCCTTCAGTTCCTTAGTGTTGAAAGATGTTTCAGTGACCAAAACGATTCACCTGTTTAGTTACCTTAATAGCAGACAGGTCGATTTTTTCTTCTTTAGGTTTGGCTGGGGCGGGGGCCGGGGCCGGGGCTGGGGCAGGGGCAGCAGCAGGCTTCTTCACGTCTTTCTTTGGTGCCATTTGGATGAAAAGGATGGGTTAACAAAAGAAAGCTCTCCTCCGGAAGAACCTGTCAAAGTGACACTTGAAAGAGCAGAGGTGGCTCGCTTGACCCACAGCCCAGCGTCTGGAGGTTGGACCCAGAGTGTTGAATGGTATAAGGGCATGCATATATATTTCACTTAGTGCCTAACAGAACCTTGACACACGCTGCTGGATTGGACGATTCACTTGTCCAGGGGGGTGGCATTCCGGCTCAGACTATAAATGGAATCTAAAGGGTCAGGGCTTCCTCAAGGTTTTTGAACGCCTCTTGCTTTTTTTTTTTTTTTTTTTCTTCTTTCTCCACCTCCAAAGGAAAAAGAAGCATGACAGAGCCAGTCATAGTTGGTTTGGGGACAGCAGATGGACATACCTTTTTCTTGGTAGAATTACAGTTCTGTTGAAGCTGTAAATCTTTTTTTTTTTTTTTCCCGTCCTAAGAAACTTTACCGGATTCAATTTCAACTTGGAATTTTGGCACGGGCCATCACCAACTTTCACCCAGCTTCTTCTCTCCTGCCCCTCCCTCCTTGGCCATGATGTGCAAGAAAATGTTGGTCAGCAAAGAGGTCACTGGTAGTGTTTAAAAATAAAAAGCAGACGTATAAGGAAAGTCTATCAAGTCTTAAAGTGGTTTCCTTTCTAAGGAGTACAGTCTCTGTCTCCGTCTGCGTCTGTGTCTCTGACCCAAAGTAAAATAATTTTAAAATTATTCCTATAGCTTCATTTTTTTTCTGTATAATTTAATGAAAGGATGATAGTAAAATAGTTTTCAGCCTAAGTATGCATTTAGCCCCTTTGCTTTCTAAGTGACATAAAATGGAATTATTTGTTAACCGAATCTTACTTCCATGTCAGAGGGACAAATAGATTTTTAGGTAAATAAATAAAGAAAAGGTCTTTAATTATCAACACTGTGCATGTTTTGCTGGCAACTTGATATGTGCTATTTCTTATTTTTGTTCTTGGCTTCCAGTGTGCAAGGCTAGACTCATATTGAGTAATATATGAAAACCCAAACTGGGTGTATTAATATATATATTATGTATATCTCCTTAATCCCAGTACCCTGGGGAGGCAGAGGCAGGCAGATCTCTGTAAATTCAAGGCTAGTCTGGTTTACATAGTGAGTTCCATGACTGCCTGAGCTACATAGTGAGATCCTATCTCAAAAACAAACAAACAAACAAAAGAAATGTATGAAAACCAATGGATATAACTCTCTACGTGACAAATTCTACCAGAGAGGATGTCACAATTATATTATTGCCCAGTGTCAGCCTCACTTTTGTTGTTTAACTTGTCTGACATTTAATTAATGAGTACATAAAATTTTGCTATTATTATTATTGATGGTGGTGGTGGTGGTGGTGGTGGTGGTGGTGGTGGTGGTGGTGTGTGTGTGTGTGTGTGTGTGTGGGCATAGCTTGCATGTGGATGTCAGAGGATGACTCTGTGGAGTTGGCTGTCTTCTTCCACATTAATGTGGATTCTGGAAGTGGACCTCAGGTCATCAGGCTTGTGCAATAAACACTAATCACCGAACAATCTCACTGGCCCTGCAAATAGTTATCAGGAAAACAAAATAGTAGAAAGTTGGGGTTTTTAAGTGAACTTGGTCATATTCCACATAAGAATCCATTATGTATATGTACATATATGTGTGTATATAGATGCATTATATATATTGTTATTATTATATATAATTGTGGTTAAAGACAGTAATTTTTTTGGACTAATGTATGGCTTCCCCATACATTGTAACAACAGAGATTGAGACTCTCAAAATATCAACAATTCACCTGTTTACAACTGATCTGCCACCAATTGGTCTCCTCAGCTTATGTATTGGCTTGATTTACTGAATCGTCTTGCTCAGGAAAGGCTTTAATTAATTAATTAATTTTTATTTTTCAGTGCTAGAAATGCTTGTGCACTCTAGACAAGCCTTCTACCACTGAACTACACTGTTAGCTCAGGACAAACACTTTCTAAGTCATGCTAAATTAAATTATTTTTAAACTAACAAAAACAAAACAAAACAAAACAAAAACCCGTGTTCATGAACGAGGAGGTACCAGGTATTGTTTCCATATATATCTACACTGTGCAAATGGGTTAAACAGATTTGTTGTTTAAACTTTCATCACTTCCTTATGGTGAAAATATTCCACCTTTTAGTTCAAAGAGTTCTGAACACACAGTAACTATCTGTGGTTGTCATACTATATGTACCCACACACTAGGGCTTCTGATACTCCATAATGCCAATATAGTCCATTGCTCAAACTTCATCTATCCCTACCTCCCTGCTACTCTCCCCAGCCACTGGTAACCTTCAACACTCAACTTTAATCACATCCTCTCTCTGTGTCTGTCTCTGTCTGTCTGTCTCTCTTTGTGTGTGTCAGGTTGGCATTGAAATTGCAGTGATCCACTTGCTCACTATTGGGATGATAACCACATATAAACCACACCTAGCTGAGATCAATGTATTTTGTATTCATATGTAAGATTACTCAGTGCTCGTCTTTCTGGCTTCAGGAGAATTTTTTCTTTCAAGCCTGACCTTAATTATATTTTTGAGTACAAATTTTATAGTCAAATAATGTTTAACTTTTTTTCAAATTTTCATTTTTTGCCAACATTGTTGTTACCTTATACCTACCTTTCTAAAAAATTTTTTTTCTTTTTGGTGATGCAGGTTTAAAGTAATAATTATTCAGACATGATTTGTTGCAAAATTTTTGTTTCAGGCTTTATTTGATGTGTGATTTAAGAGATATTAGCTATAACTTAATTTTGTTGTTATTGTTGTTATTTTTGTTTTTTCAAGACAGGGTTTCTCTGTGTAGCCCTGGCTGTCCTGGAACTCTCTCTGTAGACCAGGCCGACCTCAAACTCACAGATATCTGCCTGCCCCTGCTTCCCGAGTGCTGGGGTTAAAGGTGTGTAACACTACCAACTGGCCTAGTCATACAATTTTATTTGTATGTATGAGTGTGTCTGGATTGTGTGTAAAGGCACTATGTGCTTACACTGATGTGCAATTTTAAACCTAGAATACACGTGGTCATTGTGAGGTTTACTTCTCTACTCATTGGTTATTAGGAGATGGACCTTATACCCAAAACACACCTACGCCCTGGATAGACTCTGATAACAGTTCCCTACCACAGGCACTGTATTTTCTAACAGTTCCCTCCCAGATGTGCTCTTCCTACCATAGACTCTGCATCACCTAAGTTAAGACTTTGATACTCTTTTCTTACATACAAGTCAGTCATAAGAATCTGATGATTTTTTTAGTCTAAGTATATGGCTTCTAAATAACTAAGATATAATTAAAATAGTGCTGTTTATATTAGAATAACCATTTTTATAAATAAAATAGAATTGTCCACTGGTTAGTTTTTCTTGGGATTTTCTTCAACGAATATGCTCTTTGAATTATGTTATTAATTCCAAGGCCTATATTAACACTTTGCTTTGCATGCAGAAAGCCTTTACAATCTTGAAAGGGATGAAGGGCAAGGGAGTTTTACATTTTCCAAGAAAAAAAAATTTGATTTTTTTATATTTAGATGAAAAACAGAAACAACAAATATATGTAATCTTGATGTTCTATTAACTCACCCAAATTGTTTGACATTAGTAATGGCAACAAATAGTGACAATTTCTGCACTAAAGTCTCGAATACTCAAAATTGGAAACAGGGAGACCATATTTTTATATTAAGGGAATGTCGTGATTGCTAGATACCCAAGTCCCTTTATTTTATCTCACAGATTTGTGGATTCATAGAGAACAATGTGCTGGTGTGAGTTTTTCTTCTTGAAATCCCAGATAATGAGTGACTTTTATGAAGTGAAAGGTATCTGACATCATCTTTTCACTATTTATACTAGGCTTGACCATGTAGCTGAAGTATTACTTGAGCACCCCAAGTCCATAACCCAGTTTATGAATCTATGAATCAGACTGAAACTGAGGGGTAGTCTACAAATAGTTGATAAGAACACCTTTAAATTTTCAATGTTACCAAAAGTAAAGAAAGGCTGAGAAACTGTCAGCCTAGAGAGACATAACGAAATAGGATGAGTCATCTGATCTTACTTAGGGTGCTGGGATAGAGGAGACATTAGCTAAAAACGATGTACCAATATTGTCTTGTTGATAGTAACACATGTAATACATGTGTTCTGCTGATAACTATTTATAGGGCCCTAGGATTGTTCACTGGTTAGTATTTGCTGAGCAAGCCTGATGACCTGCATCCCATCCCCAGAATCTGAGTTACGAAAGAAAACAAACTCCACACAGCTGTCCTCTGATATCTGCATACAAACTGTGCCTACAAATGTGCATTATACACTATTGATGTTGTTTTTGCTCTTTTGGGGGGCCCACCACCCAGCTCCCAAATAAATCATGCACGGAGGCTTATTCTTAATTATAAATGCCTGGCCTTAGCTTGGCTTGTTTCTTGCCAGCTTTTCTTAACTTAAATTAGTCCATCTACCTTTTGCCTTTGGGCTTTTACCTTTCTCTATTTCTGTATACCTTTCATTATTTCTTATTCTGTGTCTGGCTGTGTAGCTGGGTGGCTGGCATCTCCCTCTCCTTGTTCTTCTGCTCTTTCTTTCTTCTTCTCCCAGATTTCTCCTTCTATTGCTTCTCCCTGCCTGGCAGCCCCATCTATTCTTTCTCCTGCCTCGCCATTGGCCATTCTGGCCATTCAGCTCTTTATTAGACCAGCAGGTATTTTAGACAAGCACAGTAATACAGCTTTACAGAGTTAAACAAATGCAACATAAACAAAAGTAACAAACCTTAAAATAATATTCCCCCAAAGTACACAAAAACACAGAGAATAATACATGATAGCAACACAAGGCACAGCTGGGCCATGATGAAGTCAAGTAGAAGTTTGTGCTCAAAACTCCCAAGGGAACCTACTAATGTAAGGTGTTCTCCCTGGAGGAAACAATGAGATACATGGGAACCCCCTGAATTTTATTCTTACCGTTTGTTGATATATCCTCAAATAAAAATGTTTCATTATATTTTTTTAAGAAGTAAAACAAATATGGAATAATTCAACCTAAAACTTAGCAAAAAGAAAGGAAAGAGGAAGGAAGGGAGAGAGAAACAAGTACATAATTTCCTTCCTACTTGGTAAATTGTCTTTGTATATCTGTATATTACCGTATAATAAACATTCTAAAAATAGTACTATTGAACAAATGTGTATGTTTGTCATTAGTCACATACAGAAATCACTTGTGGAAAACTAATTTAGAGGCCTTTAGAAATTATAATGCTGGTTGAGCTGAATGTGGTAATCAGAATTAAAGTGGAATTTCTCTATGGACCCACATATGGGGCTATGTGACACTGACTTGTGAGGGCAGAAAGGGCAACAGCTGAGGATTCGTGTTCTTAGTGGCAGCTGATGACTGTCCAAATCTCCCAAGTGTTCCTTATGTGTAACTGTACCATTTGCTGTGGTAGTGTTTTTAGATGCTTACCAAAGCTCAGGGGAATGACGGAGGACAGCACAGGCACTGTGGCTCACCACATGGTTAATCCCTGCCACATGCTAATCCATTTCTTATTTGATTCAAATAGAATACTTACTTGTCTTCTGTTTAAGACTCTTGGGGCTAGGAACTGAAACAACCACCATTCCCTTTCATTTCCCTGGCTTATACAACAACAGCCTTGCATACATAGGCATGGACAAGACAATGGCTAGAATGTATTTATCTCAAACATGTTGTTCAGTTGTTTTAAGCCTGGTGTATATTAGAGTATGTACCAGAAATGTAGTATTATTATCAGGTAACAGTGGTTGAATAAATTGGAGTTCATTCCTGTTCTCTTGGGAAACTGACAAGAGCGTTGGGAGAAGATAAAAATGGGGCTCTGAGGGGCTGGAGAGATGGCTCAGAGGTTAAGAGCACTGGCCACTCTTCCACGGGTCCTGAGTTCAATTCCCAGCAACCACATATGGTGGCTCACAACCATCTATAATGAGATCTGATGCCCTCTTCTGGCCTGCAGGCATACATGTGGGCAGAATACTGTATAAATAAAAACTTAAAAAAAAAAAAAAAGAAAAAAAATGGGCTCTGATAGCACAGGGTTAGAAAGACTGAATTCTTGTCATTAATAAAGGCAACTGTGAGTCCACCAAGGCTGGTTTTGACGGCAGTCAGTTCCGGGTAGCAGCCAGGATAGCAGATCATGCTGGGCTGGAGGAGCTTGTGTGACCTCAGGGAGAGCATGTGCAGGGCCTCAAGCAGCAGAGAGCCATTGCCAAGCAGATAGAGAAGGAGGTGGCCAAATTCATGAAACTGAAGGCCTGGGTGGGCCATGATGAAATCACAAGTGTGTGCTCAAAACCTCCAAGTGTATAGGAGATTAGAGTCTATGGAAGATGGCGTTTGATGCCACCACCCACTGCTTCAACGCCACGTTGGACTGATATACCTGTGTCTGAACTAAGGGGAACACTGATTGGAAAGTGCAGACATGATGCCAAGCTTATCTGTGACCTGAAGGAACAGCTGCTGTCCTTTTCTCATGACCTCACTATCTCTTTTGCTCCATATTTGGCATGAATAAACTGATCAACATTAACCACCACATAGCTAAGGTGTATTGCTGGGTTAACCCAGCTATGACCCAAGGCCATTATGATGAATTCTACCAGTGTAATTTTGACATTGTTAGTCAGTTTGACTCTCTGAGTCCTGATTCAGAATGCTTTAAAGATCATGTGTGAGATCCCGAGTTCACTTCAGATAGGCAACTTCCTAGTCAAGGTAAATGATCTGTGCATCCTGGGTGAAATGTATACCATCTGTGGTGTTCCTGATAGCAAGTTCCGTACCATCTGCTCCTTGGTGGACAAGCTGGATAAGTATCCTAGGAGGAAAGGAAGTATTACATGGTGGAAGAGAAGGGCTTGTACCCGAAGCAGCTGACATCTTTGGAAATTATGTCTGGCAGCGTGGTTGGGTGTTCTGCTCTAGGATCCTAAACTGTCCCCAAACAAGCGGGTATTCAAGGGCTTGGAAGATCTAAAGCTGTTATTTGAGTACCTCATCTTGTGTGTGGTACTGATCACCAAATCTCCTTTAACCCTTGAGGGTTGAACTTCATACTATACTGGGTTCATCTATGAAGCAGTGCTACCACAAACCCCAACCCAGGCATGGAAAGAACCTTTAAGTGTGGACAGTATGACAGTATACTTGATGGAGGTACATAACAATGGGCCAGCAGGCATGTTTGGCCCCAAAGGATGCAAGATGCCATGTACAGGGCTCAGCTTTGGAGCAGAGGTGGTCTTCTCCACTGTTGAGCAAAGATTAGAGGCTTTGGAGGAAACAATATGGACCACAGAGACACAAGTGCTTCTGGCATCTGCACAGAAGCTGCAGGAGGAGAGACTGAAGCTTTTCTCAGAGCTGTGGGATGCTGGTGAAAGGACCGAGCAGATGCCATAACAGGCTGCTCAGTCTTCTCTCAGAGATCAGGCCTCAATTTCAGTTTCCTGCGACTTGAGCAAGCAGTTACTGGGAGGGCCGTAACCAAAAGACATAGTCCTTACAGTAGCTCCCTTTCTGCATGTACTCTGACTGCTCAAGGTTCAGCCAGTTGTTTACTGTCTGGGACCCCTCACCAACTTAGAGCTACGTGCATGGGTCAATGGGAACGTGCTAGGCCAGTCAGCCTCCATGGCAGCTCAAGGACAAAGCCTGGGACTTGTTCAGGCCTGCCCCCAAATTATAACTGTAACCCCCAACTAGTAAATTCAAAGATTACACACCTTCACCCAATCATATGATTGAAAGGCTTGTATCACCCTGCTTGCAGTTTTTCCCTTTAAAAACCCCTCACCTCACCCTGAGAGCTCAGGGCTGTCCTCCTCCACCCTCTGTGTCGAGTGTCGGACACGGACCAAGCCCGGGCTTGCTTGTTATCAATAAACCCCTGTGTGTTTTGCATTGGATAGTGGCTCTGTGGTGTTCTTGCTTGGGGGGTCTTGAGACACGGGCCCAATACAGGCTGGGCTTCTCTACAAGAAGAACCCAAAGTTACTGAACCAGCAGTGGCACTTCGAGGAAGCACGTATTCCACTTGTGGCCATTGCCGGGGGCGAGCAGGAGCTCAAGGATGGTGTTGGTGTCATGAAGCTCAGTTCGATGACTAGTAGGGAAGAGGTGCACATGCAAAGAAGAGAGAGACCTGTGGAGGAGATGGAAAGTAGAATAAGTGGGCGCCCCTGAATCTGCTGAGCTGAGGGAACTAACAGAGGAAAAAGGACTGGTGTTATTTGAGATAAAACAAAACCGCATATGTACTTAAATAGTTTGCATAACCCTGTCCAAGCAGAAGACTGAGGGATGGTCAGAACAGAGGATTTTTGTATTTATTATCTTATTGTTTGTAACCACTGGCGATGATGATGATGATGATGATGATGATGATGATGATGATGGCCAGGTATTACACTTTCTCTGTGGGTGGCAGTGGAGTGTAGGTGAGTTAATCAAGTCTCTGCCTCTTGGACCCCTGGGATGGACCTAAGATGGCCTCATTGAAGAGCCACACACTAAATGGAACAGATGACTCCCTACAGTCTATCATCAAAAGTCCCAGAATTGGGTTGACAATCAGAGGAAGAAAGGAGGGGAAGGATTCTAGGCAAAACAAGAAAGAAATTTACACTACTCCTTACAGAGACTCATGTGCGATAAATGTGACTAGTATTAGGAAATATAAAGCCAATTAAGAAAATAGCTTTAAAATGTTAGGGTAAGATGGCAAATTGAAGTAGCTGTACCAGTTGTCCTTTCTGAAGGCTGGGAGAGAGGGGGCAGGTGTTAAAACTTCAACACTCATCTTGGCTAGGTATGTGTCCTCAGAGTAAAGTAGGAATCCCATATATCCAGCAGATTGGAAGGCCAAGTACAGTGACAGCAATTTTTAAAAAACATTTTTGAAACATCAAAGTGAATAATGGGTTTTTACCTGTGGTTAGCATGCTCCTGTGAGGAAAGAGGAGTCAGTAAATGGATTTCCACTTTGTAATGAAAACATTGAAGAGGAGAGACACTGACTAGCTCAGTATCAGTAGTTCGTTTTATAATTTTTTCTTCTCTCAATCATTCAACTCAAGTACCCAGGCTTGTATGCATGTAAACTCATGGGAATACTTCCTCAGAGCACAGACTTTATAACTTTCCTCAAGAGTGAGGTTATTAAAAGAGTAAAGTCTAGTCTTCTTGAGATAGGACTGTATAGTAGTTTAAACTTTCTGGGAGAAAAGGTATTGTTGGCTAATGAAATACTCAGTGTGGTGGTTCGAATGAGAAATGATTTGGATATTAGAACACTGGGTCCAGTTTATTTCCTTGTCTGATCTGTCTGCAAATCACAATCCCCATTTGGATGAAATCTACATGGAAATCACGTCTTCTTATTGACTTTTCCCCTTAAATTGAGTAGAATTCATGATTCTGAACATCCCAAGCTCTACAGAGCAAAATTTGTTAAATCACACACTATTCCAACCTCAATTTGTCTCCTCAGGAATCAGACCACATTTGTGATTGATCCAGATAATGATTATGTAGTTCCTACAACCCCAGCTCACAGCCACAGCAGGTGCTGAAGGGTCGAATTGTTCCATATTAGAGTATTGGCTTGGGAGAGCTGGCTTGCTATTAGCTAGCTGTGTGATGGCTGGCATTATTTTTAGCTTCAAGGAGGCATAAATATAAAGTCAGACAAATGAAGAGGGTGAGACCCAATGTCTATTTTTTTTAGTTGAAGAATTCTGTAGTGTTTGCTTGCTTTTAAAAAGTAGTCACTCATTGGAAGTTGATGTATGTCATCTCTTCTAATCCTATAGCAACACCCAGCATGCGTCATTCCACCTTACAGACTAAAAGACTCAAGAGGCACAAAGCAGTACATTAGCTACACACAGGAAAAGAGTCAAAATCAGAAACAGAATTTCAATGCAATCCAATCCATAAGCTCTTAATTATTGCTTCCTATTAGCTAAAGGAAGGATAATTACATGTGAAGAAATATGGGTATGATGTGTTATTTATTCACTTAGAATAGACTATAATAACATGTTAGCAGGGTGGCAAGGTGGCTCAGTGGATAAAAGCATCCCCTGCCAAGCCTGGTGACCTATGAACTTGACCCCACGTAAAGGAAAGAGAGAACCAATCAATAAGTTGTTCTCTGACCTCTATGTGAGTGTGCACCCACATATACCATACAAATAAAATTTAAAAAGAGAATAATATGCCAGATTATACAAATGATCACTAGGTTATCCTTCAGAGGACATAGGGCTCCGGGAAGAAAAAGAACTTCCAAAGCACTATGAGTATGAAGGGTGAAGATCTTGGGTGTGTTGAGAACCAGGAACTGGAGGTGCACACAATGGTCAGGCACTCATCATCCAGAGAAAAACTCTTATACATATGATTCAGCCATTGAAGCACTCACGTGGAACTTACAAAACTCCAAATGATGGCCAACAAGGCTGGACTTCCTCTGTCCTCTCCCTCCCTCTAAACCCCCTCTAGTTCGCTCACTTTGTTGGCCATGCTGTGTTCATCCTTACCTTCCCACTCAGGCCCGTCACTGTTTTACCCTTTCCTAGGATACTTTCCTGTGCACCCTTGGTGGCTACCACCTCAGATCATTTCAATTTTAATCCATATATGACATCTTTAGAAAGATCTTGTTTTAATTCAAGCATCCCCCTACAATGTGTCATTATTTAGCACAGGAATTTCACATTACGCTATGTGATAGATTTAATCTTTGCTGATACACACACATGCTGTGGGATGTTCTGTACGGCAAATGTGTTGCTAATAAAACACTGATTGGCCAGTGGCTAGGCAGGAAGTATAGGCGGGACTAACAGACAAAAGAAAGAACAGGAAGGCAGAAGGAGTCACTGTCTGCCAGCCGCCACCAGGACAAGCAGCATGTGAAGATGCCGGTAAGCCTCGAGCCATGTGGCAAGGTATAGATTTATGGAAATGGATTAATTTAAGATATAAGGACAGTTAGCAAGAAGCCTGCCACGGCCATACAGTTTGTAAGCAATATAAGTCTCTGTGTTTACTTGGTTGGGTCTGAGCGGCTGTGGGACTGGCAGGTGAAAGAGATTTATCCTGACTGTGGGCTAGGCAGGAAAACTCTAGCAACACACACACACACACACACACACACACACACACACACACACACACAAAAAGGTTTCTGGGCTACATGCTGCTTTGGTAGAAGCATAGTCCCACAGCCTCTCAGAGTCAATGGACATCATGGCTCCCAGAGCTGGCGGTGAATTATCTCTGCCATGTTAAAAATCTGAGGTGGGCAGAGTCAGCAGTCAAGGCTGCTGCTTCACTACTAATCACTGCAGTTTGAAACAATAGAGTCACAATAAAACAGATTCAGATAAAATAAACCTTTAAATGGTTTACAATCCATGTAAAAATATATGTAGGCTTAAATAAGAAAAAAAATATAGACAGTTATATAAAGAAATAGTTTTAAAAAATAAAGTCTTTAAAGAGACAAGAAAGGTAATACAAAAATTAAGCCAAGCAAAGATGGATATTACACAGAGAGTCTGGATTATATTGTCTTTGGAATTTTTAACTACAGAAATACATTTGATTGTAAAAGCTGCTGAGTTAGATCAATATATATATATATATATATATATATATATATTTTAAAGATATCTTGATTTCAAGGATAAGGATACATTGCTTTGGAAAAGAGGTTCTGCTTTTGTTTCCACAAAGGATGAGAACCTATGGATTGCTTCCAGGCTCATATGGTTTGATCAAGGAAGACACCCTGAGAGGTCTCCAGATGATCCAACATCCAAGTCAGTTTTAGGGCAACTGGCTCAGACAATGCAGTGTCACAGACTACTCCAGTCAGGACTTGACTATAGTTCTTAATTTTCTCAGGATCCCCATAAGATTACCAGTGCCCACAAACAGCAGGAAGTAGTATGAGAAGCTATCCCAAATTCCCAAAATATTGTTTATAAATGTTTACTTCTATTTAAAGGGGGGGTGATTATAAAGACAATCTCTTTCTAAAGAAGAAAAAGGGATAGTATAGCTATAATAGGATGAAAGGGTAGGTTGTTGAATCTACTTTTAAAGAGCAACAACTTGTTTGAAATGTTTTACAGTGCTATGGATTTTAGTTTATTGATACAAATTTAAAGTTAATTTTGTTATACTATATGTATGTTTCTACTCTTGTTTAAAGTATTTTGTGCTACTCATATAAGATTGTAGTGTATAGTTGAGAAATACAGATTAATAATTAGTCATCTATGATAATCAAACTTATAGTCATGTTAGTTAAGTTTTCTAAGTATACATAGATATATTTCAATTAGGTAGGTAGTCTTCAAACACTTCAAAGACCTACAGAATATGGCATTTAAAATGTTTTAAAAACTTAGACTTTCTGGACAGTGAGACACATCTGCTCCTGGCAGCACCAATTTACTTCAAAGAGAAAGATGGGCATCGAAGACACTCCATATGGAATTTATCTTCTTCTTGGCAAAAATAGCCATTTGGGCAAGAAACTGTTCTTGCCTGGACTGCTTGACAAAGTGTTGTATCGACTGGACACACAGGACCTGTGGGAAGGTGACCACTGAACTTTACAAGACAAGATGGTCCTTCAGGTTCCTGCTTCACAGAAGAAACTGCCAGATATTCTACAGGACACAGAGAAAAAAATGACTGAGAGACTAGTCCTATGGGCTGAAGATGGATGCCCCAACATTGCAGAGGAACTTTGGATGACTGTCCAGGTAGCCAGCTGTCTCTGTCATTCTAGATTTTTGGAAGTTGCTTATAATGCATTTCCTGTTTACTTAGGTAATATTGTATCCTTCTGAGGTCTTTGATGTAGTTGAAGACTAGATAGCTATAATTTTCCTTGGTTATGATAAAAGATAAATTAGATATGAAACTTTAGACTCACAAATATAGGATAGATAAAATATTTTCTTTAATTTTACAAAATACAAACGGACTAGATTTTGTAACTGTAATTCTTACTTGACATATGTAATTTTACTAGGTTAAAGTTAAAACCTTCCTTTTGTTTAGAAAGAAAAAGGGAAGTGATGGGAGAATGTCTTTTTGTATGCTGTGAAAATACGTTACTCTGATTGGTTGATAAATAAAGCTGTTTGGCCAATGGTGAGGCCAATAGGGTTAGGTAGGACATTCTAACTAGAGAGGAGGAAGGAGAAAGGCAGAACAGAGGAGATGCTGCCAGCTGCCGCCATGAGAAGCAAGATGTAAAGATACCAGTAAGCTACGAGCCATGTGGCAAAGTATGGATTTATAGAAATGGGTTAATTTAAGATGTCAGATCTAGCTAGCAAGAAGCCTGAGCCAGTAGGCTATACAGTTCATAATTAATATAAGCCTCTGTGTGTTTATTTGGGTCTGAGTGGCTGCAGGACCACGAGGATGCAGGAGCCACGTGGGCACAGGAAAACTTTAGCTACACTTTCTTGTGGTCCTTATAATTTTTCAGTATTTTATCTCTCTGTTTCCTGATGCATTTAGGAAATGGGCTCCGTGGCACCTGGACTCATCTGTGAGGTTCTCTGAGGTATTGCCAGTTGCCGACACATAATGGCCTCAAAGCAACTATTTCTTCTTCTATGAAATGGATGAATGAATGTTACTGGTTTCAGAACTTACTATAATTAAATTGCTTGGGACAGATGTCACTTTTCAAATCTCAGCATTCAGAAGAATTGGAATAGCTAGCCCAGAAGACTGTTGATGAGCATATAAACAACTATTAGAACCCACTCTAAAAATGAAAGGCTTCAGCAATATTGACAGAGGGAAACTGACTTACCTCCCAGAAAGAGAAAAAGGGGGGCTTAGAAGTAGTTCAGTTACACAGTCTCACCATAAAGTGAATAATCTTTAGCTCAGGCTTAACAAGAGACTAATGACAAAGAGTGGAAGGATGTCCAGTTAAAAATAAAATGCACTAATTGGGGAGTGAAGATCTTCCAAAAGTGTTCTGAAATATTGTCAACTGTTTCTGCTTAAGAATAAGTGGGACCTTAACTGCTGACTTGATAAAGAAATGGGAAGTTTTTGTCTGTTTGTTTTGCTTGTTTTACATTCCCATGCCTTTCATCACCAAGTTTTTAAGCAATGTTGTTTCTTTAACACTCAATAAATTCAATCCCTGGGTAAATAGGAGAAGGGTGCTACTTGTCTCCTTTAGTTTTCAGTTACCTTGTTACGGGTCATACCACATCCAGGGCCAGGCTGGGGCTGGTGCTCAGGAATGATGTCTTGTGGAGGAGATAGTAAGCCCTGTGGAAATGGAGTCAGCCTGGTTCTTGGCATGGCTAGTTGCTGCTTTTCTTGGAGGCAGGGTGTAGTGTTTCTTAAGGAAGGGCATTTATAGTGATTAAAATTGCTCAGAGCTTGCTTCATTGTGTAATTCTGGTACTGTAGTATGTAACTCTGGCAAGAAGGGAGGAAGAAAGGGACAGAAAATCCCAGATGGTGGCATGGAAGGGCACACAGTAGATGCTACCTCAAGAGAGGGGGTTGTGGTGGTAGAAGAGGGGTTGCTAATGGTCAGACTCTTGGTCAGTAGTCCTTGGTTATTTTGACCTCCTAAGGAGAGTAGAGAGCACGGATTCCATAGCTGCACATCGGCCTGCTGTCAATCTACAATTCTTAGGCAAGTTCCAAGAACCAACCAACAAATGGAGCTTTTGAAAGTGAGACTGTTCTTCTAGAAAGTAAATTGAAAACTATCTTCCAGAACAAAAAAGATGAAGACATGCTAAACATCTACTTTAAAAGCCAGCAATTCCATTTTTAGGTATATGGTCTACAAAATGTGCACATAGATGTGTATAAATGTGGCAACATTATTCAGTGTAGTGTAAAACTGAAGTCCATCAAAATGTCCACCTATGTATGGATATGGTATGGCACATCCATGCAGTGGAATACCGTATGCCAATGAAAATGGACAAATGATAGGCAGGTGAGATAAGGTAGGCCAATCTCACACAGTTTTAAGTTAAAAATCCATAAAAACCCAACGTATCCTGAAGGATTCTATTTGTATACAACTCAAAACCAATTAAAAGTAACTGATGACCCTGAAATACAGGAAGGTAGAGCCCACTGGCGAGAAGGGTGGGTATGCAAGATGGGGTTAGGGTTAGGGTATGAAGGCGCTTACAGGGACTGGTGATAACCCAACAGCTTTACACCCAAGAATTTTGCACATTTCCCAAATGAATGGTATAGTTTAGTAAAACATTAAGTAAGTTTAAGAAGCAATGCTGCTTTCAGAAGTAAACAGGGGACACTAGATAGAGTCAGTAGGGATCAGCGGGGGCCTGGGTTCCAGCTTGTGTTGGGGGCTTCAGAGAGCATGCGTGCGACTGTCTCCATGTTGAGAACAAGCATAAATGTGGGACAAGAATAGCCTGTGGCTGATGGAGCCTTTGCTTTTTCTTGTCGTCATGAAGGTTTTCTAAATCTGGCCCAGGAAAGTAGCCCGTGTCTCTCTCCATGTCTTCAGGAGCCCCTGCTGTGGTACCTTAGGCATTTTCTCAGAACTGGTGGCCTCCGTCCTTGTGTTCAATGAGGGAATGACACAGAGGGTATCACTATGTCTACAAACCTGGCACCTGGATGGAGAACACATGAAAGAGCTATTCCCCTGAATTAGGAAATTTGCCTTGAGGTCTAGTTCTTCAGCCAGCCTTGTACATTTTTTTTTTAATTTTTAAATTAAATAACCTTGGGCTTTTCTGGCAGGAAGTTGAGACTGTGTTGACCAGGAAGAAGGCAAAATGGAATGGCAATGCCATTTTCTCAGCTATTAACAGGACATGTGTAGTTAAGAGCAAGTATACACATTGATTCTTGTCAAGTGAGATTCTTTACAGAGTGAAAACCCGGGCTGCCCTGGAGGTGAGTACCCTGGGAATGCTTCATGCTGCTGTCTTTCAAATGAATAAATGAAAGGCGGCTCTTCCAAGGTGTGTCTTCTGTGTTAAGATCCTCCTTGGTGCCCTTTGGCAGTTAGGACTTCTGTAGCTTCGATGCCCGTCAGCCGTGTCTCAGCTTGTAAGGTGCGTTTTGCCCCTTCCTGGAAACGTGTGAAGGAAGAATTGGATTGCTGTTTGTTGAAATGGACTGTGTGTCTCACAAGTCCCATTTCAATAATCTTCCAGAAAAGCAGTGCTGAATTTGGAATTGGAAAGGGCAATACAACATGTCTAAGTAAATAGCAGCCAGTCCCTCAGCACCTGCTGGCTTGCAGCGTTACAATGTGATTTCTGGGCCTTACATTTCCTCTTTTTTCTTAAGCAAACAGAGTCTGAAAGGGCTTAAACAGAGACAGAATTTTAAATCTGAATGCTCAGGAAACCGGGTCTCTGAAATTCTAAAGCTGGGCTGCAATCCCTTGAGAAGTGGAAACTTCAACTAAACCTTTTACTATGTTCAATCATTGTTAGCCCTATGTGCCTTTGGTTTCCCTGCAAATTTTGTCTTCTGAGATGCATGTCTGTTCTTGTACTTTTCTCCTGTTTCAAGGCTGAGCGCTACCATCCCCCATGTGTGGAAACCATCTCTAGGGCTGTGGGTCTAAAAAGCCAAGATGTTCTGGTTATTTGGAGAAAGACTTTTCAGGGCATGGGGGGTGAGGAGACGTGGGCTCCACGTGATCAAGTCCCAGGTTTAGTTTGACTCCATTTTCCCCTCATATTGGAAACACTATTTTTACATGAAGAAGACAGAGACTATGTGGAGCAAATCTTTTTATTTGAGTGGGCTGATTTTTATCATGTGTTTTCTCATGAGTTTCTCCACTAATACTATTTTTTGAGAGAAAGAATTGAGGAAATCAACAAAAGGATTGCTCTTCTTCTCTTATAATACCAAA
The DNA here is from genome assembly GCA_902168405.1 of Peromyscus aztecus. Classification (NCBI taxonomy): domain Eukaryota; kingdom Metazoa; phylum Chordata; class Mammalia; order Rodentia; family Cricetidae; genus Peromyscus; species Peromyscus aztecus. Next base: position 32,187 of record CABHPQ010169882.1, read on the forward strand.
AGCTGACTTTGTTACGTAAACAATCTTCAGCCTTCAGAAATGCACATTAATTTTAATAGGGAAGAATTAACCATGCTATTAACTTTTACCTTTCATAGGGTGCAGCCTGTCAGCCTTGAAGCCCAGATCGTTCTTCTACTTTCACCCATCAATAGTTTTATCTTGTCCTTCTCTGGCTTTAAAAAAAAAAAAAAAGGTGCACTTGGTTAGATTTATTCTAATCATTAACTTTAGTGTCTAATACACAGAATGGGCATTTTCAATTCTGTGTCTGCTTTTCTTAGTCAAGATTCATTACAAAAACTTTTATAAAAGTATTCTGGTAGACTCAATTGCTATCACTACATTCACATTTTGTGTATTTGTAAAAATGATTTTGGAATTTAAAGGACAGCTATAACTAACCAATACCTACCCAAATTATCTCCCCTTAAAAGCCTCAGAGATCCCAAGCCCTCTTGGGCTCCAGCTTTATCAAGGAAGCACAGAGCAGTATTCGGTAGCATAAGAATGCTACTTGTTATGACTTGGTAGCTAGGCTTTGCCTAAGAGAATTTCTGTATCACTTCAAGAAAATTAAGTTCGTAATGCTTACCCGCTGGTTTGGGGAAGATATTTTTTGTGGGATAAATGCTTTGTAGATCAATTTGACAATATCTAGTGGAGGTGAAATGGCATGTATCTCACAGTCTATTAAATTCTAGGCTCAAGTAAATGAATTAGTGATACTCAACCATGGCATCGTGGAAATATGCATTGCAGAGGTTGGTTTGTGGGAGCCCACAAAGATTCCAACTTGTGGTTTGACTCAAGGTCAGAGAGTCAGAGTTTATGTTGCTCTCCAAGGTTGCATACTAGGGTGCAAAGGTATGGCTACCAGGTGTCTTATACTCCAAGGCCCAATCACAAGATGCTTTACCATGGGGTGTGATTATCAAATGTTTTGAAGGGTCTACACTTGGTTGTATGTTGTGCTTTGATCTTGAAAGGGGGAGGTCTTTTAGTGTATAAAAAGCCCGTTAGAAATAAACTTGAGGCTGCTGGGTATTGACCCAGGGCCTCCCAAAGCTATCCTGTGTCTCTGTCTTTCTTTCCGTCTACATCTATATTTCTTCCTATCATTTCTCAAGTCCTCACTCCCCACTTCAAGGGACCCTATGATAAGTCGTGGATAGACACCAACACTGGGCCCCAACACTGGTGAAAGACTTTGATGTACACAAGGTGAATACACAATGGATAAATACATAAACCATGATAAAACTAACTCAATGTAGTATCTTAAGGAGGAAAAATGAACAAAATAGTATAGCTGAGACTCACATTTTCCATTGAAAGAGTAAAGATCAAGTAACAGAAGTGTATTTGTCTGTAAATTTGAATATGTAACACATTTGTATTGTTTAATATTAATGTTTCACTCACAAGTATATCCAACCAGTGGCCTGAGAGCGGCACATGTACCCGAGGGCCTCTATGAATATGGTCAAACTCAAAAGTCATCAACTTATTTAACATATTATGAGCTTCGTTTGTTTTGTTTTTAGATGACACTGTTGTATCACAACACCAAGAGGCTGGACAAGCCTGGGTGGATAATAGTATTAATAAAAAAGATAAGCCGTAAATTCAAGATAGTTTCTTTGTAGGTGAAATAGAGTGGAAGAGGGAAAAAGGGAGAAGAAAAGAGAGAGTGAGAAGGAAAGAGAGGGGGAGAGGGAAAGAGAGAGGGAGAGGGGGAGAAGAAGAAGAAAGAGATGGAGGGAAAGGGAGGAAAGAAGGAGGGAGAGAGAGAGATTGGTTAAATGATCAAATAAAGTCCAAAGTGTTAACTAGAAGAGTTTTTCTTTGTTTGTATGTTTTTGTGTGTAGATTTTTTTCTTTCTTTTCTTTCTTTCTTTTCTTTTTGTTTTCTTTTGTTTTCTTGAGACAGGTTCTCACTGTGTAGCCCTAGCTGTCCTGGAACTCGATATGTCGACCAGGCTGGCCTTGAACTCACAAAGATCCATCTGGTGCTGCCTCCCAAATACTGGGATTAAAAGTTAAAAGAGTTTCATTATACTTACAATGTTTTATTGCTTGCATTTGACATGTATATGTATATTTGTAGACTTTTTAATGGTTTGGAAATATCAACGGAGTGCTGAAATCTGACAATTACAGTGTGATGCCTCGCTTGTAAAAGACACAAGGTTTTAAAAGTGCCTAACCCACACCAACTTTATGCAGTTTTTTTATATTTTATTTTTTATTTACTGGAGTTTGCATGGCTTTCATATATACTTCACCACTTCCAACACTGCAACACTGGCCTTATCCTTTCTGGATACAATTATTCTGTGAAAAGCCACATGCAACCTTCTCCTACTTTCCCCATTGGTTCCATTAGAAAAATTTGGGCCGACTATGTTGCTTGGCTATAATGTTTAACTTAGGTATAAAAATGTACTCTTTTGGTACATTGAAAGAGCTGTGGGGACACAGGGAGGCAAGCTTTTCTTCAAGAAAAGGCACAGCTGCTATAATTCTTGCCACTAACAATGTTTAGTGACTTGTGGATTACATTTCTTCAGGAGATTTGGAATTTCCCTCATGGTAGAACCCCAGTATTCTACTCTTCGTTGGAGATACACTGGTGTGGATGCTTGGCATCTGGTATCAAGGAATGGTTGGTTGTCTTACTCTAAATTCTAACATGAACAGCTAATTTTCTATGTTCTTTAGGAAATATCAATGATCACAGAGTGAACATTTCAGCATCCATTCATCAGAAACACAGAGGGAAAACACCAGAGCTGCTTGGAAGTCCCTTAGAGGGTTGACTCTGCACCGGGCTGTTCACTGAAATCACCTGGAGAGTTGTAAGAACAAAAATATCAATGCCAAGACTCATTCCTGCAGATTCTGATGCTGGGGCCTCCTGGGACCTGGTTGACAGGGAGTTAGGGATGAAGGAACTGTGCTGAATTATAGGAGCTGTATCTTCTTGTGGTCAGAACGGCTCTGTGTGGTTAAATATCCTCACAGCTTCAAGTTGAGTTTTTCTGCTAAGTCAGAAACCCAGGTTGGGCCGAGCGGTGGTAGTGCATGCCTTTAGTCCCAACACTTGGGAGTCAGAGGCAGGCAGATCTCTGTGAGTTCCAGGCCAGCCTGGTCTACAGGGTGAGTTCCAGGACAGCCAGGACTGCTTCACAGAGAAACCCCGTCTTGAAAAAACAAAACAAAACAAAAACCAAACCAAACCAAAACAAAACAAAACAAAAAAAACAAAAAAAAAAAAAGAAAAGAAAAAGAAAAGAAACCCCTCAGTTGCTATGTAAACATGCAGTCTACATTGTCCAAAGACCCTGACTTCATAATAGTATATTTGTTTTGTGTTTTTGATCCCTGCTGTTATGCTCATAACCTCATAACCATGGGGCATGGGTCATGCAAATGACTAGGTGGAGATGACTAAGTGTCACACTGGGCATGCACAACCTTGGTGTATGGTTGGAATTCCTATCACCCTCCCTCGACACCAAGACTACCACAGAGACTTAACACAGAGACTTAATCCCGTATATAAAAGCCTTTATTTCAAGCTTGAACTTGGACTCTCCATCTGTCCAATGCAGTGATGACAGCAGAGAGCCCCGAGCCAGGTGGGGTAGGGTTTTTAATCATAGTAGAGGTTGGGGGTAAGAGAATTTCCAGGGTTCAAGACCCTGATTGGCTGACGTTTGTCTCGGGGTGCTTTGATGGAAATGAAATAGGTGCATGCTGGGCTCAGGGACATCTGGTGAGCTTATCTAATCTTACCTAAAGGTTGGAATGTTGGGAATGTCAGGTACTTTCCCTTAGATGCTGCCCCATCCTTGGGTGGTTTCAGCTTATGCCTTTTTCCTGGAACTACTGGGTGCTGCCTGCCAGTAAACCTAAACTCAGGCCTACTTTTTAGCTGTTTTTTTTTTTGTTTTGTTTTGTTTTTTTATTAAGCCTGCCATGGCAGCAGTGTGGCCAAGCTGTTCTGGGCCCCACACCCTGCCTTGTGGCTTTTGAATGCATACTGGGATCTTGAAAAGGAGATCCTGTCCAGCATGACTTAGCAGGGCAAAAAGGTCACTTTACTCACCTCATAAATATTCACAAACAAATCTTCGAAAATCTCAAATATTGAAACCAATGGAATGCAAATACCCCTCAGCTAGGCTCACTGCAATCTGTCTCTGGGTTCGTGAGTGTTTGATTTGTTTTGCTAAATAAACTTGTATTTAAACTGTCTCTTGGCTGAATTCTTTCCTTTGAGGAGGCAAGGATGGAGGGGACACTGATACCTGGCAACACTGAGATTTTAAAAGAGTCACCAGGAGACCCTGATACAGCAATGTTCATGAGAGAGAGCCTCAGTGTGTTATTCAAAATACATTGACTTGAAATTCCTATGTATTCCTAATCTCCATTGAATCAGTTCATGTGGGTTGCAGAGAAGTCTACTGTCCAGGGGCACACCCAGTATGAACAAAAATGGAGTGGAGGGCTCCTGCAGCAACACCCCCGATGTTAAATATCCATGACTTTGTATCATGGCAAGTACTTGGCAGTGCTTGGGACATGGCAAATGCTTAATGTGAAGTTACCGAATAAATAGATGCACAAACTAATTCAAGGAAAGAAAGACTGAAGAGGAAAACTCAGAGGAAGAATCATGCTTGTGAGAAATAAAATCACCTAACGATTCTCTAAATTTGGAATCCTGAGAGCCCAAGGTCTGGATTCTAGTTATTCTCCTAGAAAGGGCTGAATTTCTTTGTAATGTAGAACCTCTCTAATCCTAAGCAGGAGGGAAGAGTGTCCTTGCTTTCAGCTCTGGTTGGATTTCACTGATCATTAATTCTCTCCTAGGAAGCCAGATAAGGGTGGATCTTCCCACACAGCTGGTCCACGTTCAGAAGGTTCCTTAAATAGACCACCACTGAATAGTCAAGGACATTTCAAGATGAGGTGCACTTCCATTTTTACTTTCTTGGAGATTCCTTAAGTATTGAGGATAGCATTTGATGAATGATGGTTCTGAGACTATTTTTAATTTCCTTAACTGGCTCAGAAAGCATGTTCCATGTCCACTCCCTCTGTTTGTGCCTCTGCCCTTTGCCCTGAACAGGTGTGAGCTTGTTCACTGGAGATGTGCTTAGACTCTGAGCTGAGTCGGTGTTAGCTTCCCGACATAAATTCCGGGCAATTGTGCATGTGTGTAGGGGGTTCATCTTGGGATGTTGACATCACTTCAGGTTGAACTAAGTTCTTCTGAGGCCTCCCCTGGGAGAAGTGCTGGCTTCCCTATCTGTCTGCTCCATTAATAGTGCACCAGACTGATTTCTCCTCAACTTGTTAGGTACAGCATTAGAGGAAAGATTCCAGCCAACATGGAAGGAAATCAGACTGAAAATAAAGTGCCCAAGTGTGTCAGAAAAGTTAGAACAAAAAAGAAAAACTAAAAAAAAAAATCTGTTTTTAGATTTTTGTATTGATCAAATATTAAGTGTGGTGGTTTGAATAAGAGTCCCATAGGCTCATGTATTTGAATGTTTACTCATCAGGGAGTGGCACTATTGGGAGGTGTGGCATTATTGTAGTAGGTGTGGCCTTGTTAGAGGAAGTGTGTCACTGGGGATAGGCTTTGGGGTTTCAGAAGCCCAAGGGCATGCCCAGTGGTTCTCTCTCTTCCTGCTGCCTGTAGATCCGGACGTAAAACTCTTAAGCTGCTTCTCCAGCACCATGTCTGCCTGCATGTTGCCCTGCTTCCCATCATGGTGACAATAGACTAAACCTCTGAACTGTAAGCCAACCCCAATTAAATGCTTTCCATTCTAAAGGTTGCTGTGGTCATGGCGTCTCTTCACAGCAATAGAACATTCATTAAGACAATCAAGATACAAGGTTTCTATCCCTCTTGGATTGCAAATAGAGAAGAGAGGAAAGATTTAGAATATATGTGGTGTCTTTTATTTTCTAGTTTAAAAATGACTATTATTTGCTTATTTCGATGGTTAGTGTTAATGCCAGTTTGACAAAATCAATAATCACCTGGGAAACAGGGCTCTGTGCATGCCTGTGGTGATTACATTGATTATGCTAATTGGTGTGGAAAGACCATTACTGTGGGTGGCACCATCCCCTAGGCAAGGGATGGCACATGGTATAGATCAGAGGAAGGAGTCAAACCCTAGCATGCATGCATGAGTTGCTCTCTTCTGACTCCAGACACAATGTGACCAGCTGTGTCAAGATCTTCCTGCTGTGACTTCTCCACCTAATAACCAAAAAAGTATGAGTCAGGTGTTCATGTCTCTGTTGAATTCTTGAGGCATTTGTCTAAAAAAATATTTTAACACAATGATGTATCGGTAGCCATAGAAACAATAGATCAATTCCATCTGGGATGGCAACATAAACTTTGATTGCACATGACAGGATGCTATGGTGTGACTGGGAGGTGACAGAAAAATGATGAGGTTGTTGCTGCCCATTGCAATGTGGTACAAGTGGTAAACTACAGAGTAGTTGACATCTAATGGAGGCAAGCTGAGTTTTCCTCAGTGATCTAAGTGAATTTAGTTGAAAGGATAGAAGAACAAGAGATTAATTATGACTGAGGATAACCATGGAGTTGGGTTTCTCGGAGAACACAGAGCAGGTTTTTAACTCAAAGTGAATCATAGGCCTGCAGGTAAATTACAAAGCCATAGAACTCCTGGGTGACATTAGAGGAAACTGAGGCGATCTGGAGTACTGCAGTGACCTTTCAGCTGTATCACCAAAGACATATCCATGAAATGATTATTCGTAAGTTGGAGATCTTTAAAATTAAGGATATTTTCTCTGAAAGGAAAAAAAAAAGACTGTAAAGAGAATGAGAAGGTAAAGCCTGGAGGGGAAAATATCTGCAAAGGCAGCTGATAGAGGACGTTCATCAAGAGTTCTTCAGTTCCACACGTACAAGAGTAGGCACTGGGAACCTATGAGAAATCTCCACACCTTCCTTTGAATTTTGCCATGACATTAGAAATACAATCTTTAAAAAAAGAGATATCATTTGATAGGCCAAGGCAGGAGCGTCACAAGTTCAAGGCTGGCCTAGGCTAAAATTTAGTGAGCACTTATCTCAAAATAACAAGAAAAGTGGCTGGAGAGATGGCTTAGTGGTTAAAAGCACTGATCACTCTCCCAGTGAATCTGGATTCAATTCCCAGCACCCACATGACAGTGAACAGCCATCTGTAACCCCGGTTCCAGGGCATCCAATGCCTTCTTCTGAATTCCTGTACATATGTCTGTGCAGGCGAAACACCCGTACACTTAAACTTCAAAGCAACAAGAAAAAAGAGGGTAAGAGATAAGGCCTCCCATGTGTACTGAAAAGAGAGAAGAAACTGAGAAAAAGACAAATAGATGGATATGTCGATAGATACATACACAAACACGTAGAGAGATCGAAATATGATCAGTTGTGTAAATTCTCCTGTATCTTCTAACTCAGACTTGTTTGAAGGATTTGGCCACATGTCAATGCAATCCAATCTTGAGACTGTGACATTTCATGATATAAATGTAATGTAATCTCTTTTTCTAGCTCCATCTGATGACATAATGACCATAATGTTATGTAAGTTCTTTTGTACTTGCAAGAGTATAAAATGGGCTTGCTGGCCCTTGCATATGGGCATCATCAACTTTGCAAGATATTACTGTATTGGCTTTCAAAGATGGACCCTAATTACCCCTTTTTATCAATGTATAAGATCCCAGAACTACAAATTCTCACTTGAAACTTAAAAACTTAAAAATTTCAAATACATTGGAATAGTATGTATTAATATTATATTTTAATTTGTGCTTCCATTAGGATTGATATTGAGTTTTCTAGTTTATACTAACAGGCCATTCAGATTTACCTTTCGTGAATTCCCTACATAGAGAGTTTGTCCATTTTTTAGTGAGACATTAACATGCCTTTCTTATTTCCTTGTAAGAGCTAATTAGAAGTATGAATGTATATAAATATATTCTCTCACATATTTTATCCATGTGTTTTATACAGACTTTTTAAAATTTTTTTAAGGACAAACTGAGCTATCATTATGAGTCCTAGGCTGTCCTTACAGCTGTGGTCCTTCCCTTCCAGCCTCCTGTTGCTAGGATTATGGGTAGTCACCACCATGCCCAGCCCATATTCTTCTAATTTAAATTTATCCTGTCTTTTCTTTTATGGTTTATTTTTGAGAAATCATTGTTGGAGATGGAGAGATGGCTCAGCAGATAAGAACACTTGTAGCTCTTGCAGAAACCCATGGTTTGGTTCCCAGCACTCATTTAGAGTGGCTCACACATACCTCTAACTCCAGTTCCAACACCCTCTTCTGGCTTCTGCCAGAAGATATGGACCTGCACACATGTGGTGTGAGAGGATGCCAGTGTTACAGCCATTTTAGAGAAGGTTAGACGGTGGGCAGCAGGCCCTTGGACAAATTGTTCTAAAAAAAAAAACCCACCAGAGGATGTGCTGCCCCTTCGCCCCTAGACCCAGACAATTAGGAGCTGTGCACCAGACATTTGCTGTCAAAACCTAAAGGATATGATAGAACAGAAGTGGCATAATAACAAAGCATCAGATACGTCCTGTGGGATGTTTTCTGCTGTTATAGATTGTATACCATAGCTGTCAGAGGGAATGGGTTTCCTGCAGATAAAAATGAGATGTCTAACTATCAGAGGAAATGGGTCTGTGGGCATAATAGATACAATAACATAGATTGCTAGAGGAGATGGCAATTTCCTTGCAGCTGCAACTCTCCAATCAGTTCAAACCAAGCATCTCTAACCTGAAGTAAGCATCAATCCTGAGCTTGTAACTATATAGAGTTGGAATTCCCCTAAACCCCCGACCCTAACTGTGGTGGTATTGTGTTCCCCGAAATATTGTGCATGCTAATAAACTTATCTGGGGTCACAGAACAGAACAGTCACAATATTAAACATAGAGGATAGGCAGTGGTAGCACATGCCTTTAATCCTAGCATTCCAGAGGCAGAAATCTACCTGGATCTCTATGTGTTCAAGGATACAGCCAAGCATGGTGACTCATGCCTTTAATCCCAGAAAGTGAGCCTTTAATCCCAGGGAGTGATGGCAGAAAGCAGAAAGGTATATAAGGGGTGAAGACCAGAAACTAGAAGCTTTTAGCTGGTTAAGCTTTTAGGCTTTGAGCAGCACAGTTCAGCTGAGATTCATTCTGGATGAGGACTCGGAGGCTTTCAGTCTGAGGAAATAAGACCAGCTGAGAAATTGGCGAGGTGAGGTAGCTGTGGCTTGTTCTGCTTTTCTGATCTTCCAGCGTTCACCCAATACCTGGCTCCAGGTTTGTTATATTAATAAGACTCTTAAGATTCATGCTACACCTAACCATTATAAAAAACCCTGCTTGATTGCTACTCAGGATCTCTCCTGCTCTGCTGCTGCGTCAAATGGACAGAGAGTCCCCAGTTAACTCGCAACAATAAAAAGACTCTTTGCTTTTGCATGAGATTTGGTCTCTTGGTGGTCCTTGGGGGACTCTGGGTACAACATGATATATATATATATATATATATATGTATAATTTGGGTACATGCACATACATGTAATATAGAATGAAATAAATCTTTTAAAAAGTAATCCTTGTTAAGAAATATTTTCCTACACCAAAATTTAAGTGTTTCCCTGTATTTTTATATTTCACCCTGTACTTTTTATTTTTGAGTATGACATAAAACTTGGATAATTTTTTTATGTAGATAACAAAATGCTTCAATACTAGGTTTTAACTATGTCATTTTCTTATGGATATCTAATAACACAGACATATAAAAAACTTCTGTTGATTTGGAAATCTATTTCTAGAATTTCTGTTGTCCTCACTTGATTTCTTTTTCTATAGTTGTAAAATTACCGGAAATAGTCTCTATATTTATATATTGACCATGCTGTATAGAAAGGTGATTACTCTTGATGAGAGAAATATAGTCAAGTGTGAAGATTGTTGTGGTTGATTTAAATAACTTTAGCATCAAGTGAACAACCCACAGAAGAGCCTCTGGTCTCCTGACCCCTTCATTTCCCCGACTCTCGGGTCATGATGTAGAAATCAGACCCTGGGGGCTGGATCTCTTTCTAACTCGAGTTTCACAAACGGTACTTAGCAAGCTTGAAGGTCACTGCTGATGAACCACTTGGAATGTGGCTATTAATATTCACAGGACATGCCTATGCTAAGTGACACGATTGTAAAATACTCCAAAAGCCATACTATAGCAATTCCTGATAGCATTAACTGTTTCCAATAAAATCCCATTAAAGCAGAAGATTACCACCATAATGACAACTTTGGATAATTCATCTCCCTGGGATTTTATGAAAGAGTGAATCTAAAGTGCATAAACCTTTCTCATCTGAGAAATGATTATTATATTTTCTTTATTCGATTCTCCTTCCTGCTTTTTTTCCCCCTGGTTACTTAACAGTTTCACACCCACTATTGGACAACTAACTTTGAAAATACTTTCCAACCCATTTCACTACCAAGTTCAGCATTTAGGCAGTTTCTGTTGATTTCCCTACTGAGAACACTTAAATGCATATTCTCCTTCCCTTTCGTTTCCCTAGATTTGTTGATGTAATCTGAGATTGTATATCAAGGTCACTATTTTCATGCGTCATTGTCAGAAAACCATCTCTAAATATTAGCCAAAGTACCAGTGTATGTGTACACATGTACATTTTCTTTTTCCTTCTGTTTGGACGAATTGGGTGGATTATGCCTTTGTATGAAAATTTCAAAACAAGGCAGCTGATAATGTTACATTGCCATACAGCCTCTGCCTGCCTGATTCTATCCAGCGTAGCCATCTAGAGCCAGGTAAGAAAGGGGTGCATTCTGTACCTATTGCTCCATCTCTTTGTCTCTTCTCCAGCTCCTTCTCTGATGAAACAATTTTAGTGTGAAAACCAGGAGACAGGAAGAAATTCATTTCCCCCTCTGCCTATGACAATAGCAACAGGTTGCTGTGTTTTTTTCTTTCTTAAAGAATTTGCTGGAAAATAATCATGGTTTGTTTTTTTTTCATGTAACTTTACTTTCTCTCAGATCAGACATTTCTTCTATTACCTTAGATAATAATTTTCAGTGGGAAATTGGGGGCAAGAGAGGTTAAGAATATGGGGGGGATGAAAAGCTTCTCTTAGAACTCCCCACTTTAGAGGTGTTAACAGCCACGTTAACACAGTCACCCAAGCATGAGTACTCCTGGACTCAGACTATCTGGATACTCTGTAAAGGACCTCAAGTGATTCTGCTATATAAGCAAAGTGATTGTCAAACTAGGTCATACATGTCAGAACTGGGCTAAAAACAGTCATAGTGTGTATAATTGTTGAATAAATGATAGTGTGACCAGTTAAAGTAGGGGCAAGAGGCTAAAATGTCTTGGGGTTTCTTTTCACTGAGAAAATGCCAGCTCAGAAGAAAGTGCTCAGCCCATCTTTGATATTTCCCTTGTTGACGGTTTTCTGATTAGAATTCTTAGTGTTCTCTTAATTTCATAATGATCCTACATCCAACAGCTGCAGACTGTTTTCTTTAATTAGTTTGTATTTGTTCTGTAAAATGTTGCTAAATAGAGGTGATTTATAATAAGAATTAATATCCTCTCCCAATTGTTAAATATCATAAAACACCCAGAAAATATTTTTAATACCTACATTTATTTAGTTCTACATAAAGTTCTGAACGTTGGTAGAAAGCATTAATATTTAAAATGCAGCAGGAAGGTCTCAGGCCATGCACGTGGTCTTTCAAATTGGAGCTTTTGAGGCTGTGAGGAGCTCAGTTCCAAATACAGTACCATTGCATCTAATTGAACGCTGCTGCAGAGTACAATGATGCTGAAACTGGTATTTGTGTAATTAGTTCTAAAAGTGCATCTTCTCATTTGTGGAGGGGATTGAAAGGGAACAGGGACAAAGCTCCAACTACGCTATTAAAATGATGGCCAGCTGAATTCTGTTCCCTGAGATTATGTGAACAATATTCTATTCTGCTAAGTAGCTCAGAATAAAATAAATGAAGGGAGCAGGGCAAGGCAATGATGGGGGATGCTCACAGCAATAAGACATCTGGAATTGAGAACGCTGTCCTACTAAAAATCTAGATGGTTCAATAATAGAACGTGTTGTTTCCTAGGTTCATGCCAATTTGGAGGCTGGTAGCTGCTGGAAGTTGCTACTACCCATTCAAGCATCGCTTTAGCAAATGTAATGACGTGCATTGTCGAATAGGTAACATTTTCTACTTCCCTCGTAAACCTGTGGAGAGTTTTATTAGCATATCTAGCAGGTGCGCTCTCTCTCTCTCTCTCTCTCTCTCTCTCTCTCTCTCTCTCTCTCTTTCTCTCTCATCACATTTCCTGCTTACACAGATTTTATGGAACTGTTAATCATTCACAGAGTATATGTGGCAATGTACTTTGCTACAGGCACAGACTTAGATTTGATAACCACTGCAGATCCGTCTTAGCTAGAACCCAGAAGAATGTTCCAGGCACATGTTCATACCTCCTTTCTGGAAATCTGACCCCAAATTTGAATCTTGGTCTCTTACCTTGCTTTGATATATCCTGTTGTGACAAGTGGTCATGGATATTTTCGTAAGTGACAGAATTCCCTCTGAGACTTGCTTTCATAGATACTATGTCAACCTGGTCACTGGGTTTCAGGAGCGAAGCCTCTCGCTTCACGTTTCACTGGCATAGGCTACTGAAATCCACCCAAAAGACCTGAAAACAGAGAAGCTCAAATTAGTTTAGGTCTTTTTGCGAATACTAGGAAGGCTTGAAAGATGAAACAAATTAGGGAAGACTCTGAAATCCTGAGGCTTCAGCCAAGTTATCCTTAAACTCCCGCCATCTTTAAATGTGGCTTTGAACTAAAATTCAATGAGTTTGCAGCCCGCACTCTGGCAACAGTGTCTCCACCTCACCCAGCCACACAGGAGCAATAGAAAACTACTGAGAGGCAGGCTTCCTTGAGTTCTCTTTGTCTGTATTGCACCAGGATCTCTTGAAAGCTGGGGAATATTTGGGCTCAGTTGGTATAAGAACATGCGCAAGGCTCCAAGTTTAATTCCGGGCGCTTCCCCCAAACAAAACAAAATCAAACAGAACAGCACAAACAGGAACAACCAGAGGATGTAACTTGGGAAATTCCCCTTTTTATTTTTGTCAAGGTGGAGCAGGAACCCAGCGCCTCATGGGTGCTAGGCAACCATCCTTTGACTTCAGGAGGAAGCGCTGAGAGACTTGAAGTCTACAGGAGAGCAGGTGTAGACACACTCCACTCCTTGTCTCTTTCCCTCCTTTCTGTCTCCTTCTCTCACTCTGACAGGGTCACACTGTGCTGGCCCTGATGAACTCGTGGACCGAGCTGACCCTCCTACTTTAGCTGACTCAGGAGCTGGGGCTACGTCATGTGCCTGGGTGCCCAGCCACTAGAAGTAATCGTTGACTAGGACAAATCTAATCCAAATAAACCAACCAGCTCGTAGAAGATCAATGGCCAATTAGCAGCCTGCAATTAATTCAGGTGTGTGCTAGGGAAGGGGACAAATCTGATTTAGAAAGTTACATCGTGTGTTTTTACACATTTCAAGGTTCCAGTCTGACTGATGAAAAAAAAATCTCTCCCCAGTTCTCTGTCGCCCATGGATAACTCTCTCTCTTTGTTATTATTCGATCAATTGAAGTGACGTTTACTCAGAATTTCGTTGACTTCTATTCCTACATCTAGCAGAAAGGAAGTGATCTCCTTCCACACTTGAACAAAGATTCCTGAGGATTCTGTCTCTGTGTGTATTTTTTTTTTTTTTTGAGACAAGGTCTTACTATGTAACCCTCACTGGTCTAGAACTCACCCTGTTCACCAGGCTGGCGTCAAACTCACAGAGATCCCTCTGTCTCTGCATGGACTACCATGCCTGGCTCTGTGCATATTCCTTTCTTCTGCGAATGCAAGTTTACTTATAACTTAAAAAATTATTTTCATGGAGTCATAATTTTGATGAATTATGGAAGATCTCAGGTAGAAGTAAGTCCACCCATTATTTTGTAGATGAGAAGTTTTCGTTGGAAATTCATATATATTTGTTAGGGTTTTGGCAGCAGAATATCTTGGTGGATGGATGGGACCAAGGAATGCTGCAAGGGTCGTACCACACAACAGATCTCATGAAAGAGGTTTGTTGGGGGACACACACACACACACACACACACACACACACAAAGATATCAAAGATTAATAAGGACGTTGTTAATGTGAATAAAGCAGGGTCACTTGCTTCTCAAACTTCCTATCTAGAGTAGAAACACGTGGAAAGGGAAATGGGAATTCTGGAAGTGGTAATAGTAAGGATAAGAAGCGCATTGTGTTGACCCATTTCCCAAGACTCTCACCATCCTATGTCAACTACAGAAGCAAACACATTCATTATCTTTCCTCTCCTTAAGATTTAATACAGTGGCAGACACACTGTAGAGCATCAAGAAGTTAGGTGACTACTGTCCTGGATGTTCTGCTAAAATTGATGCATTTTCACTGTCAAAGTGTCCAGTTTGGAAGGCAGGTTACATGGCCGTCTTATTAAGATCTGTCAGTGTTTGTGGAGGGCAGACAGGGGTTTGATTATGAGTAAGAATAGCAGTTCAGTGTTTTCTCAGCCATAGGAACACTGTATATCCTTAGAAAACATTAATTGCTCAGGCAAATGCTCCTTTTTCTCAGGTATAAACTCTCACAAATGGTGAAAATTCTCACATCATTCTGTACTGGATGAGTGTAGGGGTTAATGAGTAAAAGTAAGCCACTCAAATGCTTCAGAGAAAGAAAAACATCTCTTCTGCATTAATTCAACGACTATTTACTGATTTCCTACTGTGCACAATGCCGGCCACGTGATGGAGAGTAATTAGATGAAGCCAGCCTCTCTGGAAAGAGTATGAACTGCGCAGGAGAGTTTCCCAATTGCACGTCTTAAAGGGTGGCTAATCACATGTGGAGTTCCATTACATGAGGAAGAAAGCGACTCCTTAGATGAAAGTAGAGAGTAGGCGGAAGTAGTGCCACGGTCCCCTGAGCTCGATGGCATAGGCAGAAGAGATCCTCATTAATTCTGCATCATGCAGTAATACCAAGCTTTTCGATAATCCTACCGCTTTTACATCGATCCTTATCCTTGCAAATTATTTCTACCCCAGGCGTAAAGAGCCTTGGATGGAGGGATCATTGGTAGAATCACTGGGTTAGAACAACTTTATCTACTCACGAGTTGGTCGGCAACGTCGGGGTAGTTGAGTGGATAAGAAATAGAAGGGTAAAGCTGAGAGCAAACAGCACCGCCGTCCCTTCCCTTTTCTCCTTAGCTACTTGTTTTTACTTTGCTTTTTTTTTTTTTTTTTTATTTTGAGGAGAAATTTATTAACATGCACAGAGACAGTGTCTTCTCTTGGCTCTGGTTCAGCTAGAGGAGGATTCCTAATAAGCTCAGAACAACATCTTTGGCAGCGACTGTGGTTATGGGATGTCTTCTGCCAGGAGGAGGATGTCTGAGGGGAAGTAGAAAAGAGAGAGCTGAGCCAGTTATCTGGAGATAAGAAATGTCTGTTCCAGTCATGCAAAACTGCAGCATTTGTGGGGCAAAAAATCAGTTTACAGTCAGAAAAATAGTAAGACTTAAATGGATAGTAAGTGCTGCATTGGAAGAAAATATGATTTGTGTAGTCCTTATCTTCAGAGTTGAAATTACATATTATTCCTTAACTCTAAGCCTTATGCTGTCTTTTATAAACAAAACATATTTTATTTATGTAAGCTTTATATTCCCATTTTGTAAAGGACCTTTTTGTACTACTAAAGCTCACTTCACTTACTCTCTGGGAGAGTTCCTTTCTTTCTTTCTTTTCCTCTTTTTTCTTTCCTTCCTTCCTTTCTTCTCTTTTCTTTCTTTCTTTCTTTTTTTTTGTGAGACCGTCTTACTGTGTGGCTTTGGTTTGTTGGCTGGCCTTGAACTTGGTATTTAGACCAGGCTGGCCTCCAATTCAGAGAGATCCTCCAGCCTCTGCCTAGCAAATGCTGGGATCAAAAGCCCCGTGAGGATCCATAGCCCATTGAAGGAGGGCGATCTGAAGCAGGCCCAGCGAGACAAAGAGGTGGTCTTTGTGACAGCAGAGTGTAGCTGTGCAAGCGGCCTCCTGGAAATAGTGCATTTCAGGATGGCGAGACACGTGATGCTTCTACTTGAGGAAGCTTTGTCGGTGATAAGGCAGTGTGGCCTCTACAGCGAGAAAATGCCAGCCTTGAAATGGGAGCAAAGGGACTTGGGGACTAAAATAAAACTAAACCAAATGGTGGAAACATGCTCAACTCCTTAATTCATCTGATTAGAGCCAACAGGCGCCACCGTGTAGAACATTTGCTCCTGTCCCAGATGCCATTAAGGCAGCAGCAGAGCTATTTCTAGGCTTGGCTCCAGACTGATGGGGGATGAACTCACAGTGGATTCAGTTTCAGCCTGGAGCCACCATGTAACGGTGCAGACTGCAGTCACTGCAAAGTCTTCAGGCATCAAGTGTTCTCGGGAGCACATGTCTGATTCGAAGAGCTGTCCTAGCCCCGAGGGAACATTACTGCAACCCCAGTTCCAACAGAGCCCCAGTTCCTACCTATCTCTCTCTGCCTTACTTTACAATACAGATGCAAGCTTTCTTAGACTTAAAAGCTCTTAGAAACTAGTATAGAACATATATATAAAGGTTATAGTATGTAATCATCACCCTTTTAAAAATTACACACATTATCATACTGGGTACAATGAAAGACAAAGCTTTCTGTTGCTATTTTAGGCTTTGGAAAGTAGTTGCAAAGAGGAAAAAGATAAAAAAAAATTTTATTCTAGGTCGATGTACAGAACACCTGATAACCCTCCTCTGACCTATTCCAAATCTACACTCTGCCTGCGTCCCAGTCCTTAAATGTTCTGCCTCCTACAAATGAGCTCTTGAATTTGAGATGTTCCTTACCTCATAAGGGAAGATGACATCCTGATAAACATAGTGTAAGTTGAAAGTATTCTAAATAGACAATGCATTTCCTACATCTGGCAGAGCTAAGTCATTATGTGACAACACAGGATACTATAGAGTATGTGTTGTGTGCTCTCTTGACTCAACATCTGGCTGCTCCTCACATTTTTCCAGCATCATGAGAGAGTGTGGTACAGTGATTGGATCACCAGCTCAGGGAAAGATCCAGACTCAAAACATAAAACATGTTTTCTATGGAGTGCGTATCATTTGGACAACATGGTGAAGCCCCCAAATCCTAAGTAAAGGTGTCAGATTTCAAGGGTCATTGACCGTTTGATAAATGGGCATGTGTAGAAGGTCTCCAAGTATCCTTAGTGCTGACTAACATCCTTTCTGTATAGATGGAGAGAACACTTAAATATTAACGGTGCCATAGACAGAACTGTTACCCTAGAAAAGCCTTCCCCAAATTAGCATAGTCAGACTCTGTGGTTTGTGACTGATGAATATCGACTCCGCTTTAGAGTCTGGAATGATTTTTCTAGTAACTTCACTGAAACCTTTGTTGACCATTGTACTCAGTACTGAAAGTTAAGCAGGTTTGATGGACATGAATCTGTAGAATTCTGGGGGCCCTTTACAAAATAATTTTAAATGTAAAACCAGAGGCAAAGAGAACATTTAGAAGCAAATACATCTTGAATGAAAAAGGAAATAACAGTGACTGGAGGCTTAGAGATTGAAATCCTTTCCTTAGGCATTGTATTAGGATGGTTGACATAAACACACTTCCCTTCATAACCTGGCTTCTTCTCATGTAGATAGAATATTCTATAGTTCCCAGAAACTTTCACCATTCAGTGGGGACCATAAAAGAGGACATCTCTGAGCCTCATGCTTCATAAATCTTTAATACAAATGTCTCTCTTCAAATCCTTTAGAGAATTAAGATGCATACAAGACAATTCCAAGACCTAAGTAAATTATAATAATGAGGGTCACCAGATCAGCCCACTAGAAGCAGTTGCATGGAAGCAGGAGGTTTCCCATGATGACAATTATTTCTTTTGAAATTTTATTCTGAAATGAAATTAGACTATTAGAAAATTTGCAAAAATGTTTATTCAAAGTGTCTATACTTCACTTGGCTTGCCATAATGTCAACACCTGACAACGTGTATCATTGAAGCTTAGAGATGAGCATTCTTAAACACTATTAATTATATTACATTCGTTCTTTCAAGTTTACCAGGTTTGGAGGACATTTTAATCTCTAGTCTATTTGGGTTTTAGGATCTGATTCAGGATCCCAAGTGTATTTTGTCATGATGTCCCTTAGTATCTTTCTGTTCATGGCAGGCTCTGCATCTGCCTTTGACTTGAATGAGCGGGACACCTTGGGGGAACATGCAGTGGTCTTTTGTAGAGGCATGGAGTCACATGGTTATGGGAGGTACCCTTCTAAAGTGCTACTTTGCTCCTGGCT
>CABHPQ010169883.1:629-23129 GCA_902168405.1 Peromyscus aztecus
TCTTATTTTACTTTGTGTTGCTATGATTAAATACCACAGGATGGTGGTTTTATGAAAAGTAAGGTTGTATTCAGATGATGCTTCTGAACACTGTAAGGTCCAAGGTTAACAAGCTGAGCCTGGTGAGGGGCCTCTTGTTGCTGGGGACCCTGCAGAGTGTGGAAGCTGTGCAGGGTGTTTCACGCTGCTGGAGGTTGCAGACAGCAGCAGACCACGCTAGCTTTGCTCACAGACCTACTCGAATGTTGTCCCACTAGTTTGTTAGTTCCTTGTAAAAGCAAATCATTAACAGATTACCCTGTTCATAAGAAAGTTCCCATTACATACTGGGGATTCTACTCTAAGATGAGTTTTACTGGTGACCTATCCAGAGCATCTGGGTACTCTTCATGTTTCCCTATTGATGATCTATCTGTCTATCTATCTATCTATCTATCTATCTATCTATCTATCTATCTATCTATCGTGTGTGTGTGTGTGTGTGTGTGTGTGTGTGTGTGTGTGTGTGTATATGCATGCCCACACACATGCATGTAAATACAGGCAAGCCACTGCTCATGTGTCAAGGTCAGAGGACAGCTCTCAGAAGTCAGTCATCTTTTGTCACCTTGTGGAACCCAAGGATCAGGATCAGAATCAGGCTCACTTACAAGTGCCTCTACCTTCTGAACAATCATGCCAGTACTTTTTGTTGTTGTTGTTGTTGATTTGAATACATACACCATGGTAAGCAGAATTCCATGGATGTGTCTTTACAGGTACGGATTCCTAGTAGCTTCACGTCATCTCTGCAGCCATGGCTCAAAGGTCTACTGACCCTCTCCATTAGCCCTGCCTCGGATGAGCTACCAGCCAGATTCCGGTGGTCCATAGCTCTGTGTGTTAAGTCTGTGCTGGGGTTTGTGCTAGACAGGATCAGACACAGAAGGCACCATGCAGAAGAAAGACAGCTATACTTGCAGAGTCCTACAAGCAGGAGGCAAAACACACTGTGCAAGGCCAAGTGGGAGAAGGAATGAGTTGGTCAAGGCAAAAAAAAGGAAGAGAGAGAATGTGTTCATGACCTCCAATGGGAATTATGAGGGATGGGATTGATCAGGCATGGTAGGTATACTGAATCATTTTAAGGATGTGATAGCCTAAATTACTCTGGTCTCAGGACTGTTGGAGTGGTCCCTAGTTGTGTGAGGCTTTAACAGAGACGCTGATTAGGGATGGGGCTTTGGATTGATTGGTTGTATGTCAAAGTGGAGGGAGGATTTTATGGGGTTAGCTGTATTCTTTAGGAATTAGCTAACTCTACAGGGGCAATCTTTCTGCTATAAAACCCCCAAATTCCAGTGTCCCAAGAATGGAGATCATGAGAAAATATAGTTTAGCACACGGACTTCCCAGCAGCTTTCAGTTATCAATAGCTCCTTAGATAGAGAAGGAATTTCATGTCCACATCCCCCTCTATGTTGAGATTTGACCTGCCTTAAGCTTATGTGGGGATTGTGCATGCTGTCCCAATAATAATGTGTAGCTGTCCAGTTATGTCTATGGACACTATCTGTCTCCTTGAATGTATATACCACTTCTGGTTCTTACAGTCTTCCTATCCGCTCTTCCCAAAATGATCCCTGAGCCTTGGGAGGAGAGGATTGATACAGATGACTGGTTTAAGGTGGAACATTCTGCTGCCTCTTGTTCTTTGTATCTTGGCCAGCAGTGGTCTCTGTGTTAATCAACTCGAGAAAAAGAATAACGTCAGACCTGGAAAGACATTCCCACCAGTGCAATCATGGCACAAATATCATGGGAATAACAAACGACTTTCTGAGTAGATTAATGTCCTGCTCCCCAACATAAAACTCATACCTGACACCATTGTGGGGTCAAGGACCTGTGGCTAGACAGGTCATAGGTTGTAGAAGTTAACTTACTGCTATTACTCTGCTAAACTGACATAGTATTAAACCAAAGCCCAATGATTTGTTGTTCTATACATAGATTAATGTTCCCCCCCCCATACATACCAGAGAAGCTTCTCTTTGTAATAGACGGTGATCAGCTTAGAACGTCTAAGGACATCACGACATTTTCCCTCCTCCTGGGCAGTTCTTGTCTTCTTGCATCCCTGAGGTTCAAACCAAAGGCCTTGTGCAGGTTGAACACACACTCCATGACTCAACTACATCTCCAATCTAACAACCTTTTTTGGAAGTAGCTAATTACTAGATTTGAGTTTGACGTTTTCCAACCTCTCCAAACTGCTTATAGCTCCTCATTTCCAAAATTTCTGGGAGCTGGCAGGGGATCTGGGATTGAGCAACGTCTTACTGACGTCATCTGACACCCAAATGCATCCCTCACTGACCCACCTCCAGGAACAGCTATGACAGCCCAAAGCTCCCATACGGGTCAGCCCAACGACAGGATGAAGTGAAAATGTCCCAAAGTCCAGACTGCACTGTTATCCTTGCAGTCCTACACAGAACGGTCTACTGAGGACAAAGCCGAAATTCTTGGCCAGGCCCTGTTATGAATTACCCATCTCTTTCAGATACTCAGGCATCCATGTCATTTCATTAGAATGGAATAAAAAATTAGTTCTAATTATGGAATGTGTGTTTTGAAAAAGAGGTGGGAGGGGAGAGTTTTTAACCACAATCTTTATTACTTTCCTTTTGTTGGAAAGAAATCTAAAATTGGACCATAATTAAATAGGACTATGAGCTTTTGACAGTTCCCCTTGTGACTAGATTACTAAATATTATTATTTCTATTCATAGTTTACATCGCTTCTGATAGCGCTGTCATTTCAGGAAACAAAAACACAACAAAAAACCTTTTAAATCCTCTGTGGCAAATTCTCTAAGTAGATAGGCATCTCCCAGCACCTCTCAACCCTCTTCCAAAAGGCCAACTGATATTATCTTTTAAAATCATTGATATTTAAATCTATCAGTCCTTTAGTGTTTAGGTATTGTCAAGCACTGTCCAATCTTTCAATGTTCTTCTCTTCTGTTGAGGCCAGAATGTTCTCTGCAGTGGGAAGTTATCTGTCCCCTAGGGACACGGTCAGTGGCAGCCCCTGGCTTTCTGTATCAGTTCATAGGGCTTTGTGTGTCTTACATCATCCACTTTCTCTCAGATCTGAGTTCAGAAGGCTGAGATGAAAGGTGCCTTGGTCACGAGCTTGCAACCTCTGTTTCCTTCCTGAAAATGACAACCCAAGATCTGGGATAGCCATCAGCCTCTGCTGTGGGAAGGGGGCTTTTCCTCACCCTGCTCAAAGTAGATGAGCTCTCAACGCTGCCCTTTCTGGAACACGAAACAGGCACAGAGTCCTTGTCAGAGCCTGCAGCGGGTGGCGCCTGGACAGATACTTTTTATATACCACTGTGGACTTACTGTGCACTAGGCTTTCTGGTGTCCTGCTAACAATCTACAACCAACATGGGAACAATTTCCTTTCTAAGGCCCTAAACATCTAAGGCTTGTTCTGGTCCAGTTCTGATCCAGCACTGGACTGGCGCCATCTCCACAGCTTCCCTCTCTCTGCACAGAAATCAGGGCATTGAAGGAACAGCGAGACCCAGTTTAAGCATTCTTGAAGCTGGGTTTGCTATAGCAATGTCCTGGTTGGAGATCTGCTTCTCTTGTCCCTTTGTACACCAGTGACAAATTTTGCTACAGTAGGTCCCCAGAAAGCCTTTCTTCCTCCCAGCCCCTCCCAATGTTCCCAAGGACTGCAGGTGCCTTTTTAGAGGCCGGCTCTCGCACACTGTGGCCACCCTGGGTGCTCTTTCGGTCCCTTTGATGACACATGAATGTGGATTTTTGTCTATTTCCGCTGCACCCTCTCAAAGGACTTTTCTGAAACCATATGTGCTGAACCCCGGCCAACACACTGCCCTTTCATTTCGCTTTAGCTCAGACCCCAAAATACTAAAGCTCCTTCAGAGCCGTTCAGACTGTGTTTTAGAAATGAGAAAAATAAATAGAAATTTTAGAATACTTTGCAGAAGTGCAAGTCAGATCTTAGCAGAGTCTCTTTCGATTTCTATTTGGAATGAGGTGAAAAATAATACAAACTGGAGGCAACTTCAGAACATGTTCCCAACAATCTCAGCTGTGCTGTCTTCAGTGGGACAGTCCAAAATGGCTGCAAAGGGCTTTTTCATCCCAATTCCTAGCCACCTCCACTTATAAAACATGCCCACTCTTGTCAAGAGGAGAATAGACACCAAGACCCCATCTTCTATCTGGCCCACAGACTTATTTCCTTATGATCAGGTACTTGGCTCTTCAAACATCCACAGCATCATGTCAGTGTTGATTCACAGTGACGATGTGCCATGTTTCCATTGCACACAGGTCATTGATCTCCCATATGTCTATAGAGGCATGGTCCCAAAACCTATACAAGACTGTCTACTGGGAAGAGCTGTGTGGCGCAGAGATCCCTCCGGTACTCATCTATAGTGTGTATTGGAACACACGTACAGAAGCAGAGCACCTCTTACTCAAAGCCTGCTGAGATAGGCTGAGATGCACCAGGGGGTCTGGCTGGAAAGAAGCCAGAATGCTCTTCCAGGGAAGTGAGGGTTGTCCCAATATTTTGTTTACTGTTTTCTGGCTTGGTACAAACAACAACAACAACACAGAGAAACCAGCTAATAGGAGGTTTCACAGCCCTCCCTCTTTGCTCAGCAGCACAGCAGCTTTTGCTGGTCTGGGGATCTAGATATCCAAAGGCTGGGACCCTGGGCTGTTCAGACAACATTGCAAAGGACAGGCATCTTCGGGACTCCCATCAGCATCTTTACCATGTCAAGGATCTTAGAGAGCATCATTGTCTTTAGCACCTAGCCAGGCTGGTGCAGAAAGCCTTTCTGATCCAAAATCCTTACTGTTTGGAGTCTGGAGGGATTCTGCACTCCTAGGTAGTTTGTATCCCTGTATCCAGGAAGTAGAGTAAGGATATGCATTTTTGGACAAAGGCTATGGAAATAAAGCAAAATACAAATCTTGTCCATTTATCCATTGTGTGTGTGTGTGTGTGTGTGTGTGTGTGAGAGAGAGAGAGAGAGAGAGAGAGAGAGAGAGAGAGAGAGACCCTGTCCCTGCTTAGCTAGATCTTCCTATGCAGCCAGGCTGGCCTCCAGATCGATACTTTCCTACTGCAGTCTACCGAGTGCTGAGACTACAAGAGCATACCACATTTGGTTTAACAGTGTCTTTCAAGGGCTTGTTTCAAATTTTTCAATTTCAGCAAATGAGTTATATATAAGCAGCTAAGGTAGAACTTAGCTGACAGAAGTCTTGTTAGAGGAAAGGCATGTGACTAAGGGAATTTGGTTTTCTGAAGGCGATTGAACGTGATTCCAGGATCACGGCCATTCATTCAACAGTACCCATAGCCCACATCGCTGTCTGTCCTGGACACATCAGTGCCCATAGCTGGTGACTCAAACTCACACGCAGAGCTTGTAAACGATCGTATTCGCATGGACAATGGCAGCTCTGCTTAGCTGAGCAGTGTGACTCCACGCAATCTCGGGAACAGAGTCACAGTGTGATCAAGTACAATGTGAGCAAAGGGTCAAGAGCTTTAAGGCATTCGGTGAGGACTAGGGCAGTGGCTTTCATTTCTAGATTTCTTCATCCTCGTGGCCCTTCGTGTTTTGCGATTCAGTCTAAATTTGGAATGACTAAAGACAAAAGGGGAAAGGAGTCTGCTTGTAACAATTGGCTCCTGTTTTGGCACGCTCTCCAGGCAGTGTGATTGGCTGCTCTCTGGTGTCACTCCACAGTGCACCCTAGAGACCCTTACCAGACAATCATTGCCATAGACCCAATGATGCCATCTTCCATCAGAAGAAGGAAGACATGAATGTCTCTCAACATTGCTTTCTGAGTAGGTAAAGTGGCCACACGCAGGACTCAGAGGATGGGAAAGGCTTAAGAAATTAGTAACTTTATACACACAAGATAGGATGTGATTGCCAGCAGCTACACAACGCATAAACAGAAGCTAACCTGCATGTAATAAATCAGTGACACCTTTGTGTTACAAGTGGTCAAAGGAGCACCTTCAGATTCTCATGCTACCAGACCTACAGAAAATACCACTATTAACCATAGAAAGGAATGCTCATGAGGAAGGAAAGGGACATTATTGGGTAATAGATCGCAGGCACCATGGCCGAGTGCCCACTGTGTATGGGCTACCACCGCACTTGTTCCACAAGAGCCCTGTGTGGTGGGCACCGTCATCTTCGAAAGCAGTGTGTGGTAGTGGTAGACAGTGTTGGAGTCTGTGTGAGTTACCATCTCCATCTCAATTCCTCATTCCTCATCTGTAAAATGAAGGGGATAATAATATTTACATCCACATAGTTTTTGGAAACGGTGTTCCACTATGGCTACAGAAAGGTAAACTGAGGCTCAAAGATAAAGCTTAGCAGCATTGAGATCTGGGTATTCTGTCTGACACTGAGGTCGGTGCTCTGATCCACCATGTCACCTGCCCTGACTCCTTCCCTCTCCCCTCTGACAGAGTCGGGGACACCTGTTGCTCATCTACGGTTAGAGAGGCAGATAATTCGGTGTGCTTGTCTGCGTCATCAGTAAATTAGGGGTTGATCATCATAATTAATTCACTTCTTACCCCCTGGGAAAGAGGAACAAAAGTAAATGCATTTAGGAGGAAAGCTTGCAGAGCTACAGGTGGTGTGGGTGGCTGGGAGCCCGTGGGCAGGCAGACAAGCAGGCAAGCTCCCAGAAGACCACCGCCATCCACGGGGTGAAAGAAACATTGGGTGAGAGATCCTTGCCCATGGGGGCCTGTCTTCAACCCCTGCCTTTCACTGCATGGAACTTTGGAAATAGCTCATCTCTCATCCCCCATGAAAGCAGAACACCCACTGGGGTCGAATGGCCTTAGTGGATAACGGAGCTCTCAGGTGTGGATGTAGGGCTGTCTAGAAAGCAGGAAGCTAAGCTCTTTTCCTGTTCCTCGCTGACTTAATTAAGCTTGTGTGCCAGACTGCAGCTTTAAAAAACTCAAAACTCAAAGCTGCAGTCGAGGAGAAAACAGAGCTTTCTTGGAAATGCATCCAGTAATCAGGTCCACTCGGTACAAACCATCCACCCTGAGAAACCCGTGGCCACCTGCTGACGCTTCTGCTTCTGAGCCGGGCTTTGAGTTTGTCTTCAGTCTGAAAACATTTGGTATATTCAAGTTGGTGGCACATGCTTATGCATTAAGAATCATTACTTAAACATTTGGAATCATTACAACCAGTTTTCTTTTTTTTAACATTGTCTCTTTGTCTCAGTTTTTCTAAATTTCTGCTACCCTCCCCCACCCACTCACCCTTTTATGGCCTTCTTTTGCATTGTTTGAGAGAATTTTCCCTCCTTGTTTTATTTTTTCTCTCTTGGCAGTTGAGTAATTATACATCCTAATTTCTATTCAGTTTTATCACTCCTGAAAACGTCTTAGTCATTAATTTTTCATGCGCTGTACTTCCTCATTCCCCACTCTATCTCCTTTAGGACCTGCACTTCCTACCTACCCCTTAATGCCTTTTGAACTGTGTCCCACTTGCTGACCCTTAGTGCTGCTCCCAGCAAGCTCACTGTGTACAGACTTCTGCAGGAAGACAGTTGTATTTTATTATACGCTGGCACTGTGGCAAGATACTGGAAGGAAGATAGGCCATCTTGGAGCTTAATAGTGAATGCTACCACTGTGGGAAGTAACTCCTCCTCACCTAAGACTTAATAACACTGGTCAGAGCCTTTCCCCCATGACTCTAGACAGCCCATATCTAGGTCAACCATTGCTCCTAGGCTACCTCTGTTATTGCCACCCTTGTCTGTTGAAACAATGGGATTGTTTGAACATCATCACCATGTCTGAACAGCATGGGATGAGCTTGTCGTCTTCCACATCCTGCTGAGCTTGAAGCATGCAGGAAGTTGGCTATCAAATGGCAAAGCCTGCAGATACCTGCTGAGGAGAACTCCAGTTTCTCCTAGGGAGGGAGTCCTACCTGGGAACTTTGGATGTTCTCCAGCATGCCACCTTGTACTGCTAGCTAGGAACTGATTGCTCTAGGTCCAACTCAAAGATCAAGACTCCCCTCTTTTCCTGTTAAGCTTCAACCCCACACCCTGATGCATCTGCTCCTAGTCCTTACCAGCAGTGGACCTGGAAGCCACCTGGCAAGACTTCCCACCTGCCCAAGTGCATGAGGGACCATTGCCTCGCCAGGCTGTGCACATGATAGAGAAAGACTCATGGTACTTCACTCATTCTGACCATTGGGCCCATAGAGCAGGTTAACAGTCCCTTGAGTCTGTCTATATGTGCCATCTATGTGTGCCAGGCTCTGTTTGGCAGCACCAGGTATTGTGTGGACCCCAGTGCCCCTGTAGGCACATGCATGCCATGCCCCAGTGACTGCTCTGTGACTTCTTCCATTTCTTTTTCTACTCAAAGGTTCAGGGCTGTTGGCTTGGGATATAGTTCAGTTGGAAGATTACTTACCTAGCATGCATGAAGCCCTGGGTTCAAGCCCCAGCCCCTGTATAAACTGAACTTGAGGCCTACATCTGTCATCCCAGCACACAGAGGTAGAGGACGTGAAAATCAGAAGTTCGAGGTCATCCTCGGCTACAATCAGAATTTAAACCTGCCTTGGTATACATGAGACCCTGTCTGAAAAAATGAACAAACAAATGAACAAACCAAACAGCAACAAAACTGTTCTAGGTTGCAATCTGCTTCCTTGTGGGAGGCTCCACAAACTAGCAAGTCTACCATTTCCCATCTATTCCAAGATACATTACCACTTCCTCCTATTTTCACATTGCCGTCTCTGAAAGCAGGCTGTGTCCTAACTGTGGACAGTGTTTTACAATTGAAATCATCAACAACTGTGAAAACTGGCGACACAGGAGTAATAATACTTCTGGAATGGCGGCATCATAGATGTAATAAGGTAGAGTAACTTGGGAGATGCAGAGAAGGGCCAGGGCTTCCCTCCCCCATACACAACATCAGACCTCGCATGCACCTGTCATAGCGGGCTCCCTGGGGACTGAACATGTGAGTCAACTCCACAGTCCCCACCGCGGAGGGGAAAGTTACCGTCTAGACTGTAATTACCGTCGGCTGTAATTACTGTTATTATTTAAAGGCACCACAGCATCCAAAATTTAGAAAGAAGCAAAATGGTTCACATATTCCTACAGCCCCATTTTAAAATAGTGTCAAGCAAGCCCCCCTCTGCCATCAGACAGGGCATCTTCAGCCTTTCTGGGGGAGGTGGAAAGAGACTTCCAGAACCCACAAGGAACTGTGCATCTGGTACAACCCCAGACAGCAATTGTTTAGTGAGTTTTATTTTATATTTTCCTTTTTCTGTTTTGTGAAGCTCTCAAATTAGTTTACTCTGAGGTCAATGACAATGTTGGACTCTCTGTGCCTGGAAGCATGTCACCTTGACACAGAGAAGCCACCAGCCTTCCTCTGTCCTTGTGTGAATGTCAACAAAGCTCCCAGGACCCCCCTTCTTTTACATTTTAAGAAGTACGGTGTGTGACTCATGCTTCAGTCTGCCTTGGCTGAAGCATACACACACACAATATTTGGAAAACAACCACAAGACTGTGGCTGTGTAAACGCTACAGGCTGTTTTTAAAAAAGTAACTTGGTTTCCAGAATGGTCCCTACCTACACACCTTTATTCAGATTTACAGAATACAGCCACCCACCCACCCCCTCCATCTGTAGTTCCGTTTGCCTCCATTGTAGTTATCTGTAATCCAGCGGTAATCCAAGAGTTATATGGAAAATTCCAGAAATGAGCAACCCATAAGTTTTAAATTGTACTATTCAAAGAAATGGGGTGAATGCCTGTGCTGTCCAGCTCCATCCTGCCTGGATCATGAACTACCCCTCCCCTGCTCTCCCACTGTATAGACTACTCAGCCTTGGTCAGTTAGTATCTGTGTCTGTTAACTGACCCACCGTCTCAATACCACAATGCTGTGTTCGTATCACCCTTACCTCACCCAGCGATGGCCCCAAGGACCTAGAACAGGGGTGCGATTCAGATGTGCCAGAGAGAAGCCAGAAAGCATTTCCTGTGAGTGAGAAGGCATGAAGGCTGGAGGCTCCTTGACCTCCGCTGTACTGCATGGCTGACTCAATAAATCTCACTGAACGGCAAGTGGCATCCGTAAAGCCTTTAACATACCATCTGGCCCATGGTAAGAACTCAGTGTGGGGCGGCATTATTAACAATGATGATAAGCCTCTTCAGGAACCCTAGGTTTGAGGCAGGGAGATTTGTCCCTAACATTCTCTTAGCATTTATTTCCATTCTTTCTTTATGATCTTTATGATCATTTGTCCGGAAAAACAGAGGTAAAACTGTTCAGTCAATATCTGTGTCGGCTTTCACCAGAGTGTAAGGACTAGCCGTTTTCACTCCCATCCTCCTCCATGTTCTTCTGGGCTAAGCATGAGCATTTCGCCTTTTGCTTTCGAAAGTTGGAGATGAGTTTTCATATAACACACTATTACCTAATGAGTGCACCATTACAAAGGGGAAAAAAAAAATCAAGTTCACTCCACTGTTCTGAGAGGAGCAAGATGGCGGCTAAAACCCTCTGGTGATTTTAGTCACTTTCAGAAGCACTGAGGAGATGAGGTAGTGAAACACAGTGCCTGTTGTTATCAGACAGTAAGGAGAGGCTGCTTTGAAGAGAGCAGGAAGAGACTGGTGACCCCTCCCCCAACCCAGGCCAAGCCTGGAGAAAGACACCTCCCACCTGAGCAAGATGTTAGGACTTGAACCTTAGTACTCAGCCTCCCATGTGCAACCCAGTTCTAAGCAAAACCCTGTGACCACTGCCCCATGATCGTAGCCATGGGCTGAATTCCTGGAGCTACATGAGGCCTGTCTAGGCACGGTGCCTGACTACAACCTTACCCTGTCCTGCAGCCTGGGCTGCAGAGTCCAGATTCTACCTGCTGTAGAGCTGGGAAGGGAAGCTAGCAAAGGCCATAGTCCAAAGATCAGCACCACGCCCACTGCAGAGAGACCCTGCACACAATAGAAACTGTAACAGAAGGCCCATGTCAGCAGCGGTGGCACACGCCTTTAATCCCAGCACTCGGGAGGCAGAGCCAGGCAGATCTCTGTGAGTTCGAGGCCAGCCTGGGCTACAGAGTGAGTTCCAGGATAGGCTCCAAAGCTATACAGAGAAACCCTGTCTCAAAAAAACAAACAAAAACAGAAGGCCCCATAGCAGGACCCACAGATAGAGCCTCTAGGCCAATGACATCAGGGAGGGAGATTCAAGAGTGGAAGGTTTGGTCCATCCTTTTTCAGACTTAAAATGGCCCAGGGACACATCCACATTCCTCCCAAGCCTAAAGGTTCTGAGGCTGTGAGAATTGGGTGCCACCCTGCTTATTGTCAGCCTTAGTGGCCAAGGGATGCCTTTACTAGCGTTATCTGAGACTGAAACAGCTTAATATGAGTGGAAGATTCTGCTCACTGGAGTGGGAGAGATGGCGAGTGCAAGTCTTCCCCTCGGAACTGAGCTCTAGGCCAGTGAGATTAAACACTCAGCAGACCATAACCTCCATCTCTGAGCCTGCCTATGGGAAGGGCCAGGGTAAGACACATAGCCCCAGAACGTTGGACTTCTCTTTCCATCATCAGCAGCTGTAGTTAGGTGCAACAGTCTTGGGGCACAAAGTCCGTCTCTGCAAGAGGGGTCCTTCCCAGTGCTGTGCTGATTTCATCAGGCTTTGGGTCTGAGATGTGCTACAGCATGGCAGATGTGGTGAGAAACAGGTGCCTGAGTTTCATCCGTCCATGGTAATCCTACCTACAGGCAAGCAGAATCCTGAAGAGCCTGACTATAGGCCAGCAACTATAGACCAGATATTCCAGCCCTGGGAGATGTAGGTAGACAGTTCTTTCTGGGTGAGCTCCCATTTCTTTCTTTTTTAAAATAGGCTTCATTAATTTATTTATTTGTTTGTTTGTTTATTTATTTATTTATTTATTGAGAGCGTGTATGCGTGTGTGCGTGTGTGTGTGTATGTGTGTGTGTGTGTGTGTGTGTGTGTGTGTGTGTGTGTGTGTATGTGTGAAATGTCCCACAGACAGATACCAATCTGATCAACTCAGTACCTCAGTTAAGGGTCCCTCTTCTCAGGGATACTCCAGTTTTTGTCAGTTTGATAATAAAAACTAACCAGTATAGGTGAATTCACTCTGAACAGCCCCTGAGAATAGTTTATGTGCTGAACATAAACTTAGTGGTGGAATTTGTGGTGGTTTGAATAGGAATGGCCCCCATAAGCTTATCTGTTTGAATGCCACCAGGGAGTGGCACTATTTGGAAGGATTAGAAGGATGAGGAGGCGTGGCCTTGTTGAAGGAAGTGCGTCACTGGGGGTGGGCTTTGAAGTTTCAAAAACCCATGCCAGGCCCAGACTCTCTGTCTTTCTATCTATGGATCAGGACTCTCACTTACTGCTCCAATGCCTGTCTTTGTGCCACCATGCTCCCCACCAGGATGATAATGGACTAAACATCTGAAACTGTAAGCCAGCCCTAATTAAATGCTTTCTTTCCTAAGGGTTTCCTTGTTCATGGTGTCTGTTCATGGCAATAGAACACCGACTAAGACAGAATTGAAGGAAAAATCACCAGAGAGAAATGTCAATATCTCACCAAACCTACACCGGAAGAGATCTTCTGAACTCTTCCTCCTCCCCTGATTGGGATGAACAGAACCATGTCATGAGAGCAAGCAGGAACACACACAAAGGCTGCTGGACAGCTGCTCAAGTCACTGGGAGAGCATATATCTGCCTTAGTGTCTCACTGTCTAAGCCAATATCACTTCGCTTCCCTGTGATTAGAGAACAACCGTCCTCACTTACCTGTGATGAATCTGCCTCTAGCAGGTTTAATAATCCTTCTAATTACCCAAGCACTCTGACAGCAGGTAGGTGACCCTGCATAGGTTTGGCTCCTCTACCTCTCTGCTTGCAACTGTGGATTTAGGTCTAAGATGTGCTTTCCATTAATAAATTTCATTAATTCAGCATTGTTTGTTTAAAAGGTAGCTAAGATTCATTTAATTGACTGACATTTGTTGGGACCCCTTTGCCTCTGTGGAAACAATTCCCACACCAGAAGTTGAAATTTACATTCTTTCCTTCCTTCAGGACTCTCTCTCAGTCCAATCCAAAAAGAAAAATAGCTTGGCTTGAGTTGACCAGCTAGCGGCCACCAGAGATTGTTCATATAATTTTCCACCCCTTGCGGGGCTCCCGTCCTATCCTACTTTGCACTACCAAAATCAAAGACATGACATGTGGGTGGGTTGTGAGTTTCAGTCTACCCAGGAGCTTTCATACTGGGGGCAGGAGAAGATTTTCACCCCTTCACAGAGGAAGAATTCGCTTTTCTTCTGCTTTCTTGTTTTGTTTGTACCCTCAGTGGATTGGAGGATACCCACCTACCTGGGTGAGAGCAATCTTCTTTACCAAGCCCACTGATTCGAGCACAAAAGCTCTTCTGGAAATAGCCTCGGAGGCACATCCAGAAAGAATGTCTTACCAGCTATCTGGGCATCCCTTGGCCAAGTCAAGTTGACATACAAAATTAGCATCACACCTGGTGTGGGTCCTGAGAGGGGCTCTTCAGAGGGTTTGCTGTAGAAGGGCCCCCTGGCTGCCGGGGATGGCTCTTTCCAAGCACACTGACAGATCAAAAGCAAAATGATCAAACGGAGTCTTAACAAAGACTGCACTGCGCCTGAGCTGGTGAGGTGTGAATTGTGGAAGCTCTGTTTATGTTCTGACTCCTCGGGGAGCTAGGTACAAAGTCAGACTTTATTGCTGTAATGAAAACATCCATTGATTTACAAGATTTTGGAAATGCACCTCCACAGATGAAAGGATGCAGAGGAAACAAGAATTACCATGTGGCTCCTCCCGTCTCCTCCCCCCTCCTCTTCCTCCCCTCATGAATGTGAAATTTGGATTGAAATATGGTTTGGGGATGAGGCGGAGAGCAGGGACAAATGTCAAGTGCTGTGTGGTTCTGCCCTGTGGAATTGTCCCACTAGCCATCCATATGGGCAGAGAGGAAGGCCTGCCAACTCTGTTGTCTTCATTCTGGTCCTCGGCTTCATGCTTCTCAATTTCTCGTATAAAGACAGAAAAGCAGGGGGATTATAACTCTGTCTTCCTTCTCCCCTGCCTAGCATCTGAACCTCATTCTTGTGTTTGTGAGATTGCTTACGTAACAAATCCTGATGGGAAACAGAGCTGACCTCAGAGAATACCAGATTTGTACCTTCCCAGGCTTCCTTGCTGCGCTGGAGTGTCGGGGAGTGGCCTGGGGCAGCCATGCAGGCTCTCACACACCTATCCTCTCCTAAAAGATGGGAGCTCAGAGAAGTGACCAAGGCAAATACCTTCTGCAGGCGACAGATGGCCAGAGGCAGAGGCAGCAACTTTGCCCCTCGAGGGTGGTAACTAACAACACTGTCTGTAGTGCAAAGAAAGACACTGGACGGAAAGTGCCACCAGGTGCCATGGAAGCAACATCGTCTATAGGTAGAGTATTGTAGAGGGTTTGTGATAACTCCTTCTGTTGTTCAGGCTACCTTTTCTCTGTATCAACTCAAAACCGCAATTCCCACCTTAAAATAGATGAGAGAGAATGTGTGTTTATTCTGTGATCAAGTATAAGTGACCATGGACCAGGAACACAGATTTAGGTTATTCCAAATACCGTGTAGCAATTTCATGAAGCTTTTATGGAAACAGAACCAAACTTATCAAAAATCAACACACTTTCCAAATACCTTGGTGGAAACAGCAGTTAGGGGGTCGAAGCAAAGTGGGGAAATCTTTCCTAGAGGCCTCAGATGCCATCCGCTGGCACTCTTAGCCTTTTGGTTGGTGTGAGCTACTGGCCTATTTAAGCTAATGTATCCTAGAAGGTTTTACCTGTGAGTCACATGTTAGGTCAGACACAGAGGTGAGCATGGAATAGCCAAGGGGACTAGAGACAGCATGGGATAGTTTGTAACTAGGCTCCAGATCTGCCACATTCCCCCCTCTCCACACCCACCACAGGTCTCATCAGTTAATCAGCCTTGAGGAGTTCAGTGAAAGGTGGGGCATCTTCGGAAACGCCCATTCAAACCTATCCCAGCTCAACTTCTGAGACTTTGCCCAGGGACCTCTGAGCCACCCCAAATTTTTCCAACCTATTGCCCCCTACTTATCTTAGCCAGACTTCTGCTTGTTGCTAGAAACTAATGATGTTGATTGGAAATGTGCTGAAGGCACAGAGTTGGAAGGGAAGCCATCTATTAGGTGGTAGAAAAAGAATTGAAAACATCATCCAGACCTAGAATGGAAAGATATCAAACAGAGAAAATCCATGCAACCAATGGTGAGTCCCAAAGTCAGTGGCATCAGATCTGACTGGAGTGGTGTTTCTCCAACCTGAGTGGAAAATAGATGCTTTTAAGAAGCCAAGAGACCAACCCTGTTAGGGTTGATTTCAAAAATATATACTAAGTACATATATATACTACCACATTGCTAGTCAAATATAAGGAAACATAAAACTAGGTATAAGCTCCTTAGGATCATGCCCCATTTTCAATTACAAAACCAAAACAAATACACAGATTAATTATAAGCAGAACTACAAAAGCAATAACATTCAAATTAACATCATTAATTTAATGAGAGAGATGATGGTGTTTTGCTGAGGCTGGATCGTTGCTCACCACATGGCTCTGGCACCAATGGTGAAGACACAGGAGGACTCGAAAAGAGGGCTAGCCTGCCTTTGCCCCCCTTGGCTAGAATCCACTGAGCCCTGGACTTCCTCCCATCCATCACATAGTGGCTTCAACTTCATTTTCTACACCAGTCCTCACTGGATGACTGGCTTTGGTTGCATTGCTGACGTATGCCAATGTTCTTTCTTCCCCTGAATTAACCCTCCCTTAATAGAGCCATAACACATTGAAGTTGCTGGCCCTGCATGGTGCCCATGCTGAGCACTGCTCAAAACAATGGCTAGCAGGAAAGAAGACCAAACCGCTTGTGTGCAGACTCCACAGCATGCAAGGGGTGGGGAACGACAGTTCAGGGTACAAGGAGGCTGGACACTCATTTCAGGCAGCAACAGGACACAGTAGGGTCCTATTCAACGCAGTTCTTGAACTCTAGCACAAATGCAATGGAAGGTCTCAGGCATGCCCTGCAGCAGTCACGAGTGCTTGCCCTCCAGCTCTGTTCACGAAGGATGGGGCATTCTGATTCCCATCACTAGGAAAGAAAATGCAGCAATTACAACCAAAGGAATTGCACATTTCAACACATTCGCTTCCAAGAAACACAGTAGGCACAACAATCGGAATTAAAATACTGTTTACAAAAATCTGAGGTAGCCAGATGGCTCAGAGGGTAAAGGCAGCCACATCCAAGCCTAATGATGAAGGTCCATCCCTGGAATTCACATGGCAGAAGAGCAGAAGACTCTTGCATATTATCATCAGACCTCCTCTGCATGGGTAGTACCATAGCACATGGGCACACACACACACACACACACACACACACACACACACATACACACACACACACAAATGTAATAAAAACTTTAAAAATGAAAGTTCAAAAAACAATATGCATTTTGCCAGAAGGGATGCACAAAGATGCATGTCAAATTTAAATATTTGCCTGTAATAAGCAGATTGACCACAAGGTATCACACACAACAAAGGAGACTGGAATGAAAACCGACTTGCTCACTAACAAGAGGAAGGCTTTCTATGAACCAAGGGGATAATTCCTATGGTTATCCACGCACAATGAATGCAGAAGCTCAATCTTTTTAATTAAGTCAAATAAACAAACAAACAAAGAAGGGAGACAGAGATAAGGAAGAAAAGGAGAGCTGGACACAACAGGAATCTATAAGACACACACATTTGTAAAGCTTCTTTCTAAAATCTTGCTTCACAATATGGAGAAAAGGGATTTTGAAAGTTTCACTTATAAAATCCTCCTTTAAAAGGCAAATGAATATCTGTACCCAGATTTTGGTATTGGGGTAAGGCTGGCTACATAAAATGAGTTTGTGTTCCTTCCCTTTCTATCTTATGAAATTCTTTGAGGCACTCTTATTTAAAGATCTGGGCAGAACTCGGCTCCGATTCCCTCAGGACATGGGCTGTTTTAAGATGGGAGACTTTTTATTACTGTTTCCATCTCACTGCTTATTCAGGTTTATACCCTCCTGCTATAATTTTGGCAGGCTGTATGTGTGTGGCGATGTATCTATTTCTTGTAGATTTTCTAATTTGTTGGAATGTAGGTTTTCAGAGTATGCCCCTAGGATCTTCCCAGAGTCATTGGTGTCTGAGGCAATCTCACCCTTTTCTTGCCCTTTGTCTGATACTTTGAACGCAGGTCAGTGCAAGCTCACTTAAAAGTGGGTAGCAGCAGAGCATGGCCTTAAATTCCCGATCCTCCTGCCTCCACCTCCCAGGTGCTGCAATTAGATGTGTATCCCACCTTGCCCACCTATTTTTTTTTTTGTCTCTAGCTTTATTGATTTGGATCTAATCTCTTTCTTTTAGTTAGTTTTGCTAAAGAATTTTCAATCTTATTTATTTTTTCAAAGGACCAACTTTGTCATTGATTCTTTGTTACTATTCATTTTCATATCATTAATTTATGCCCTGATATGAATTATTTCTTTCCATCTACTGATTTGGTGTTTGGTTGGTTCTTGCTTTTCTAAGGCTTTGAGATATATCACTAAGTCATTTGAGATTTCTCTGGTGTGTGTGTGTGTGTGTGTGTGTGTGTGTGTGTGTGTGTGTGTGAATGTGTATTTTACAGAGTTTTGGAAGAATATTCAATATATGTGTGTTAAATCCATTTGACTTGTGCCATTTAATTATGATGTTTCCATGTGGGCTGTTTGTCTGGATGACCTGTCTATTGTTAAGAGTAGGAAATCGACTTTACAGACTATTATTGTGTGGAGACCAATCTGTGTCTTTAAATCAAGTAGTTTAGTTTGTTTCATGAAATTATCTGTACCCATTTTTGGTCCACATGATTCTTAATAAAACATTTGCAAATCAGGTTCAATAGCAATTAAAAGGATAGCTTTCATAGATGTAAGGGTGGTTCGACACGCACAAATAGGTAAATGTAATACATCACATCAATAGATTCAAGACATAAATCGCCTGATCATCTAAGGAGACGCAAGAAAGATCTTCTGGAAGCCCAGCATCCCTTCATGATGAAATGCACTGCACAGACTAACATGAGAAGGGACATATCTCAGCATAGCAAAGACCGCTTCTGATAATCCCATCTCCAACATTGCTCTAAATGGAAAAAACCCTCAAATTAGAAATGAGGTAAAGATGTCCACCTTAATCCACTCTTATTAACACACTCCTTAATGTCTAATCTAGAGCAGTGAGAAAAAGCAGTGGAATGAAAGAAGTGATAAAATGGGAAAGGAAGAAGTCATAGTATTCTTCTTTGCAGACAAGATTATCCTACATTGATACCGACCCTGAGGACCCCACAGAAAACCCTTACAAATGATAAATGCTTTCAGCAAAGTACCAAGACACAAAATCAGCATATAAACATTCAATAGCTTTCCTATACAGCAAAGCAAACATTCTGAGAAAGAAATCGTGCAGGCAACCCCATTCATAATACCTAGGAATAAGCCTGGTCTATAAGGTGAAAGACATCTACAATGCAAAGAAAGAACTTGAAGAAGACATTGGAGAAAGGAAAGACCTGCCATGCTCATGGAGTTTCAGAATTAACATCATGGAAAGAACTATATCCAAAAATGACTTAGAGATTCAATGAAATATACATCAAAATCCCAAAAGGATTCCTCTTAGAAATAGAAATAACACTAAAATTGATATGAAGAATGAGGAAAAAAAAAACAGTGCTGCAAGTATCCCACATTTGACTTCAAGTTACACCAGTGAGCCACAGTAATAAAATCAACAGAGGGCTGGCAAAGCAGTACACATGTAGATCACTGGGGTAGAACAGAGGACCCAGAAATAAGCCACACAGCTACAACCACCTGGTTCCTTACAGAAAAGCCAAAAAACGAACACTGGAGAAGAGTGTCTCATCCCACGGCAGAACTGGATCTCCACAAATAGGAGATGAAACTATATCCCCACATCTCACTTATACAAAGCCAATTAAAATTAATCAAAGATCTAAACATAAGACCGAAAACTCTGAAACTATAATTAGAGAGGAATGCATGAAAAAGATGTTAAAATACAGGCAGAGGGAAGAACGTTCTGAAGAGGATTCCAATGACCCATGAAATAGTCATAATAACTAATAATTAGGATTGCATGAAATTGAAAGTTTCTGTGCAGCAAATGAAGTAATCCAGTAAACAAAAGCCTCAGAGTGGGGGAAAGATCTTTGTAATCTACATGGATGCTAAAGGTTTGTTAGAGAGAACATATTTTAAAAACTCGAAGACCTACTAAAATGCAAAAGCAAGGCCTACAACTCACTCAATAATTGGGCCAATGAAGTGAGCATCCAGTTCTCAAAAGGTGAGGTACACATGGACAATAAGCATGGAAACATTCAACATCCTTAGCCATCCGGGAAATGTGAATTTCACCTAAATGAGATTCTATCTCATGCCAGTCAGCAAGGCTAGGATTAAGAAGACAAGAAGAACAAAACGGGTCAGGGTTTAGGAGAGAAGAAACCCCCATACGCTCCTGGTAGGGATTTAATTGACCCCACTACTGTGCTAAACAGCAGAGTCCATATGACCAGGCTATAACACTCCTGGATCAGTACCTGAATCCAGCAATCACAGAAATACTTGCACATCCATGTTTACTGCCGTAATGTTCCCAAGAGTCAAGATCTAGAATCAGCCTAGTGTCTGTAAGCCTGTGAGTAGATAAACAGAATGTGGTCTGTATAAATGTGGGCTGTGTTATCAGCTATAAAGAAGAATGGAATTATGGTATATGCTGCAAAATGGACGTAACTGGAGGCAATCATGTGAGCAAAATATAAAAGAGCCCCAAAACAAGTGTTATATGTTTTCTCTCAGTTGTACACCATAAGAGTTTACATAGATGCATAAAATCCTATGTGTGTGTGGGGGGGTGTACATGCATGTGTGCATGAGAAAGAGAGAGAGACAGAGAAAAGGTCACAGAAGAGAGAATGTCTGGGAGAAAGAAAAAGATGAGAGGGTGAAAGAGGAGAGTAGGGGAAGACAGCATTTGGCCAAAACACATGATACAGTGGAATGATAATGTTTTATGAAACTGTTATTATATGCAATGAATAAAAGCCACTAAAAGTTTAAAACATCAATAAGGATATTATTTGACACCTCATGAAGTATATACTAAAAGTCAGCCTTGCAGCCCAGAAATCTGCATCTCAAAAACGACCCAATTGTGACTCAAACTCCAAAGGCAAGTCTACCAGACATGGCTGGAACAGGATGAACACAAAGCTATCCTTTGCTGCATAATGAGTTTGCACATAGCTTTATCTTCTCAAGCCAGAATAGGCTCTGAGAGTTCAGTTACACTGGAGTGAAACACTCTCCTCACGATTCATGAAAACATTTCATTAACTGATTATAGATCTTGTAGCTTCAGCAGGGGGACTGAGAAGTGCACTCCTGACCTAAAACTCCTTCCACAGGGATTGAATGACATACCAACTGCTAAAATTTCCCCTGTTCAACTGGGAGGTGGTGAGAAATTGCCTGGTCTTTCTAACACTAGTTGATTCTTAACTCCAAGGCAAGGAAATGAGATTGTAAAGGCTTAGCAGTGAATTGGGTTTTCACCTTAAATTAAATCCCAGTATGCACACACACCTCTCAGTGTCATTCAGCCACATGAAGAGGGTGATGCCTTAACAGGACTCCAGTTCCCATCTGTCCTAGGCAGCCATGTAAGCCAGGCTTTTTAGCACTCTGACAAACATCTGAAAGGAACAGATTTACAGAGGAGCAATGTATTTCGACTCATCATTACAGGGGATCTGGCTCACAGTTAGCTGGCTCTATTGATTTTCTTCCTTTCTTAAATTTGTTTGAGGTGTTGGAGAGATGACTCAGTGGTTAAGAGCACTCGCTGCTTTTGCAGAAGACTCAGGTTCAGATCCAGCACCCACATGGCAGCTAACAACTATCTGTAATTCCAGTTTCAGAGGATCAGAGGCCTCTTCTGACCTCTGTGGGCACTGCACACACACACACACATTGTACTTGTACATACATGCAAATAAAACTCTCACACACATAACAATAAATAGTGATTTGTTAAAGAAGAAATTAGTTTAATGAATGTATTACATTTAAGAGAAAAGAACACTGTATAAAGGCACTCTTTCTGTTCCAGCTGATCAAAATGTGGTTCTGTTGCTTACACCTTATAACATCCATAAAATTCTTTATCTTTCTATCAGCAAGTATCCATCACACACAGACACACACACACACACACACACACACACACACGCATACACACCACAGGTGGGTCCCCAACATTTGGATGGCAGATAAAACTTATAAATACTAGCTTGCTAAATAGGTGAACCCATACTTTTCCAAAAGCCCTCACACATTTCATGTCACACCAATGTGTGTCATTCAAAATCACCTCTTGTCCAATCAGATCGAGTTGAAAATTTTCTCATCAGAGCCCCCATCCCAGTAGTCACTTGGTGCAAATGGTGAGCCAAGACTGTTTCTGTTTCCGTTCCAGAAAGCAGGAAGGAAACAGATGTGCTCACCACTGCTGGATACCAATGTGTTTATCACTGCTACACACAGATGTGCTCAAGATTGCTGGAAACAGCTAGAACCAGATGTGCTCATGACTGCTGGGAGCAGGTGTGCTCATCATTGCTGGAAACAGATGGTGTGAGCAGGTGGAGTTCTGTTGTAAATAAAGGGTTAACCAAGGTTGTGGTAAAGAAAGGAAAGGAGATGAGTAAAAAGGAAGTTTGAAGAATGCACAGATAGTACCACAAATGAACATTCTTAATCCAATATCTAAAATATTCTAAAAATATTTTGTAAAATTTCCTCCAGATCTGAATACCCAGTACCTGAGGACTAACCTTCATGGTACCAGAAAGTACCATGCAAGCATCCAAGGAGGGAAGCAGTGAACAGTCCTACCTTGGTATGACGCCCATGAACCACAACAACAAGCAGCATGGCATGATAACACTAAGGGTGTACTAGGGGCATGCGTGTCTTGGTAGGAACCAACAGTTCTCTAATCAGACTTAAAACACATGCAACAAGAGGAAAGTCATGCTTGGTCCTGGAAACCCAGCCAACTACCCAGGACTAGTGA
>CABHPQ010169883.1:24190-44144 GCA_902168405.1 Peromyscus aztecus
CCATCCATCCATCCATCCATCCATCCATCCATCCATCCATCCATCCATTCAATTACTCAGCAAGTGCCTATTAAACACCTGTAACATAGCAGATAGTATTCTTGGCTGTTGGAATATAACAGTCCCTCTCTGTGGAACTTTATCACTTGTCTGGAAAGACAGATAAAAAATAAATGCATGTCAAATACATTTCAGCAGACAAAGAGAACTCCCTAAAGTGCCAAAGATTAGGGGAATGGGCAGAAGGCTACATTGATAAGGCTGCCATCGTGCATAATCTGAGTCTATGAGGAAGCAGAGCAAGCATACATCTGAAGAAGAGCCCCGGGAAACAACGGAACCACAAACACAGGAAGTAAGACCCGTCTGAAACTTCCTCTCCCAATACCAAAACACTTGGCTGGAAAAGAATGTACAAAGGTCATCCTGAAAGGATGGAGTAAGAGAGGGAGAAATGGGCCATGACCTTTGCACACCACATAAATACCAGTGAATAGTTCTGGCCGAGATGAGGAACTGGGGAGTCTCTTGGGCATATAAATTTTAGGGACTAATTGCTATTTAGTTAGGAAGGGCTGAAAGTTAAGAAAGCAATAAAAGTTGTGTAAAGAGATCAGTCGAGAAAGATTTAAATTCAGTTAGGATAATAATGGATAGTGAGGATGGTCATAAATTTGGAGTGTGTTTTGAAGGTAAAGCTGGCAAGATTTATTAAGAAATTTTATTAGAGATGAGAGAAGTAGAGAGATTTAAGAACTACAAGTTTTCTGAGCAACTTGAAGAAATGAGTCACGGAAGTTTCCGGAAGAAGTAGGTATGAACCCATAGGCTTCAGAATATCTATCAAACACACAGGTAGATGTGGAGATTAGGTAGGAAGCTGATATAATTTGTAGAGGAAATAAAGAGACTGAATGGTTTAAATGAGGATGGTGCACTCTAGGTGCTGGTATCAGAATGGAACCCTTGGTCAACAGTTGGTGGCACTTTTTGGAGAGGTTTAGGAGGCTCAACTTTGCTGGTGAAAGTATGTTGATGGGGATGGGCTTTGAAAGTTTCATAGCTTCACCCTGCTTCCAATCCTCTCTCCTTTGCCTCAGAACTGGGGGAGGGGTGGTGGTCGTCTCTCAGCTTCTTTGAGTTATCATGCTAGCCTGCTCTTATGCTTTCCTGCCATTATGGTCTCTTACTCCTCTAGAACCAGAAGATGAATAAACTCTTCCTTCTATAAGTTGTCTTGGTCATGGCCTTAGCCCAGGTTACTATTGCTGTGATGAAACAGCACCATTAAAGCAACGTGGGGAGGAAAGGGTTTATTTGGCTTACACTTTCACATCATCACTCATCACTGAAGGAAGTCAGGACAGGAACTCATAAACAGGGCAGGAAGCTGGAGGCAAGAGCTGATGCAGAGGCCATGGAGGGGTGCTGCTTACTGGCTTGTTTCCCATGGCTTGCTCAGCCTGCTTTCTTATAGAACATAGGACCACCAGCCCAGGGGTGGCACCACCCACAACAGTCTGGACCCTCCCCCATCGATCACTAATTAAGAAAATTGCCTACAGTCTGAATCTATAGAGATATTTTCTCAACTGAGGCTCCCTTCTCTCTTATGACCCTAGTCTGAACTAGCCAACACAGTCATGTTATTTTATCAAAGCAACAGAAAAGTGATACAGAGGTGAAGGATGGGCACACAAACATAGGAGTCACTAGGTACTGGATAATGCTGTCCATAAAATCCATTCATCTGTTCCATGTCTCTGCGAAGCAACCACTCAGAATGGGCAGGTGTCTGCTAGAAGGTCCATGGAACATCATTTAGGATGATTTATTCATTTATTGAGGTGGGGTTTCATGTGGACCAAGCTAGCCCCAAACTCCCTAAGTAACTGACAATGACTTCGAACTTCTGATCCTCTAACACCCCATGGTGGGGATTATAGACCTAAACCGCTCCAACCAGCTCACTCAGGATTATTTTTGGTGTTGTCTTGTTATTTCAGAAGTTGGGGGAGATGGTTGATCAGAATCCTTCTTTATCACCGCAATCACCTCCAGAATAAGATAGGAGGTGAGTGACAGAGCGGGCATCCTGTCCTTCCTGAGAAGGCACAGCAGCTCTGTTCTCAGACTGCTCCCTGAGGATTCTTTCTTATTATGCAGCACAGATGCCCATTGTTTTTCTGAAAAACCATAACACATACAAAAGAAAAACAATAAACAAGTTTTAAAGTATTTGTAATCCTACAATTTAGGTCATTGCCTAATCCTTAAATATTAACAAAGCTATGGAGGCAATAGTTTACAATTAGATAGCATAGGTAGTGAATACCTAAAAAAAATCTCAATCCTAAGAAAGAAATTTAGAAATGTTTCTAACCCAGTTAACATCTTAACTAATTTTTGAAACTTATAAAATAAAATTTCAATATTAATTTGAATTTCTTTTACCTTGGTCCCTTGGATTTTTTGCTTTGGGTTTTTTTTTTTCTTTTTTTCTTTTGTATAGTATGGTATGTGTATGTGCTTGTGTGTGTGTGTGTGTGTGTGTGTGTGTGTGTGTGTGTGTGTGTGATGTAAATATTTGAAAGTGATAAATATGCTCCTTGAGGGATGAATTTTAAAGCAAATCATTTATGCCCAATAATTTATCATGTGTGAAAACTGGTCTCCACATTTAATTGCTGGCATTTGGGGCTGAGGCTCGCTGGGCATAAGGTGTGCACAGTGTTAGCTTTCATTTTTTTCCTTTGTCTTGGCGTCTTTTGGTGTGTCAATCAGAAAAGAAGACTGTCACTTCACAGGAAGGAATAGGACATAGGATGAATGAGCACAACCATTGGAAAGGGGTGACTAGGTGGAGACAGGGCTGTACTTCTTAAACACGCCAGTCTTCTAGTAGCCTCTGTAGAAATTAACGGCTTATTCGAGATAAAATGCTTAAAATGTTTATAATAACAAACTTGCCTGACATATTTCTGGAGTCAGATTAACTCATATGTGTTCATTGAAAATAGTCATTTATAGCTTGTTATTGAAAACAGTCATTTATTACTATAGCTTGCTATGTATGATGTTCACCTTAAGGTTTTCATATTATTTAAAACAAAATATTGTACAAAATACTGATTTTTCTATCATATTAAGTTTTATAATTTTTTTTCTCTTTTTTTTCCTATATGCTTTTTTTCTTAAATAAAAACAAACTTGCCTCACATATTTCTGGAGTCAGATTAACTCATATATGTTCATTGAAAACAGTCATTTATTACTATAGCTTGTTATGTATGATGTTCACCTTAAGGTTTTCATATTATTTAGAACAAAATATTGTACAAAATACTGATTTTTTTATCATATTAAGTTTTACAATATATTTTTTCTTCTTTTTTCCCTGTAGGCTTTCCAATCTTTATTGCTTATTTATCTCTCATTTATTATTTGCAGTGTTAGGGGGTTGAGTCCAGAGTCCTCTGTGTGCTAGGCCAACATTCTTCCAGAGAGCTACATTCCCAGGTCTTATCATTTTTC
Organism: Peromyscus aztecus; assembly: GCA_902168405.1. NCBI lineage: Eukaryota > Metazoa > Chordata > Mammalia > Rodentia > Cricetidae > Peromyscus > Peromyscus aztecus. The sequence goes on from CABHPQ010169883.1 coordinate 27,725, forward strand.
AATCACAAAACTTATGTGCCCATTGGCAGAAATTAGAAAACAAAATTAATTTTTAAGGCTTTTACAAAATAGAGAGGAATGAACTTAAAATTGAGTGAGTCATAGCACAAGAACATTTAGAAAAGGCATTTCTGTGAAACTTGTCCTCACAGTGCTGGGGATGTAGTGGCTGCCTGGTGTCTTCCTTTCCTTTCTGTGGCTGTGAGAACTCCCTGTGATGAAACATCTTAAGGGTTTATGTTGGCCCCAGTTCCACAGGGACAGATGCCCTCAGGCGAGGAAGGCCTGGCCACAGGCTCAGCAACCTGCCTGGTCACACTGTGTCCTCATTCCGACACAGAAAGAGAACAGGAAGTGGAGACAGCTATAAAACCTCACAGCCCGCCTCCCGTGAGCCGCTTCCTCCGGCAAGACTCCACTTCCTAAAGGTTCGATGACTTCCTCCAACAGGGACACCCACTTAGGACCAAGTGTTCAGATACACAAGCCTGTGGGAGACACTGCATGGCGAAATCACACTGAGAGAAGACAAAGGTTTATTTCCCAGTGTGTAAGTAGCTGGGCACACAGAGCCATTGCGCCAGATGTATTTTCTTTTGAAATGAATGCACGGAACCATGTCTGTACGAGTTGCTGTCCATTTTCTCCTCTGTCACTCACTGAACCCCCGAAGTGAATTATAGCTAATTAGTCAGAAACAAGTGCTTTTTAATGCCATTTGAAAATGTCCCAGGCAGGAGAAGCCCAATTGGCTTGAATGGTCTGTCACTAAATGTCCTTCCTGCTCTTTCTAGCTGTCCCACAATGAAGTACTTCAGTACGGTTCATTCAAATCTCTTAAGCCACAGCTTAGCCCTCTCTGTTCTCTTGGGATCAGTTGTGTGTGAATCCTTCGCCTTCTGCTTCAGCCAAGGCCTAGGTCTTCCAGTCCAGCCTGTCCGCCCCTTTCCTTATCAGGTGACTGTCACCTACCCTTCCTTATTTGTTTGAGAACAACGACTGTAGAGTTTCATACATGCCACACACTGTCACAAATTCTGCTTGTAGAGTCCGTCTCTATAAGGATTATCACAAGTTAGCCCTTTTTTCTTGCATGAATTTGTGAAACTGTATCTGGGGGTACATCTACAGAGAGAGCCAATATGTGGTAAGTTGTAAGAGCTACCTAACACGGGAGGGGGAGAGGGGAAATGAGTAGTATAGAACTTGCCTAGCATGTGCAGGGCCCTAGGGCCAACCCCTAGAGCCCTAATAAAAAGTAAAACCTTATAAATTACACAGGGAATGCACTAATACATTCTTAGGATAGAAGAATAAAAAAAATACAGAAATGCATAAACCAATAATGTACGCATCCTCTCACTGGCTCTCCTTACTTGGTCCCCATCCATCATTTTTACCTGTGTTCATTTTCACATTTAGCTGGTCATTGGATCATACTCTGATGAATTTTCCCCCATGACTCGGGCCTTATTTCTTGTTTGTGTAGCACCAGAGGAAATGGAGACCCGTGAAGTCAATCCCGGGGCAACTTCACAATAGAGGTTTCCAGTGTCTCCAATGGAAGCTGCGTTTTCAGCCCTCCTAGATGCTGTGCAATCCAGGCTTGACAGCCTCCCTAAAAGTTACAATGGAGACTATCTTCTGAGTCCCTTCACTGGTCCTTGTGCTCAGCCTCTGGCCTCTCAATGTTCCTGAAGCTTGTTCATGCACCAAGACTTGGTACCACTTTCAGACAAACCTTACCTGTCCTCCCTGAAGCTGAGTCAATGTCAATGATCCATTTTCCAGTTCCCTTTAATGATATTTCACAGCATCAAAGGGCCCACAAGGCACCCTAATAACCTTGAGAATATATTACCATAACCTCAGAGGCTTTATCTCACTTGTGAGTAGACAGGGCACGTAGATGGCACCATTTCTTATCTCTTCTCCATTCTTCTTTCACATTCCCCCCCTTTCCTCAAGTAAGAGGCTGAAAGAGAGACAGTGGTATTAGGAAGGATGTTTTTCAAAGCAGAGCTTGTGTTTTCTCCTGGGAATTTGGTGCCTTATTTTCCCATTTAAAATATCGAGGGACTGTGACATCAATGGTGACATGAGGTTGAAGTCAACCTAGAATGGATTCCTCAGAGAACCGAGGAGTCAGCATTAAGCAGTAAGGCGACTGTCCCAGGGAAGGCAACAGTCTCAGGGAAAACCTGCATTCCAGTTGAGGAGACAAACAAAAGTTGAAAGTGGAGAAAAAAAGCTTTTAAACATCAAATCCCACAGAGAAAGGAAAAACCATCCCACTTGAGACTAGAAACGCACTCGTATCCGTGAGAAACAGCATACACCAGTCCACCTTTATCCAGCTTTTCTCTTCTTTGATTTCAGTTACCCACAGTAAAACACCATCCTCAAATAGTGAATGGAAAAATACAGAGATAAGAAGATCTGTTGCAGTATATTCTAGAACATCCTGTTTTATTATGCTATTGTTAACCTCGTGGAGTGCCAGATTTAACAGAGGTTTGTGTCTATAGGGAAAAGTGTAGTTGAACTTGGTCTAGCTGTGATTTCAGGGGTTATCTGGTTGCTAATGTACCATGGTGGACATGGTAACAGTTTTGGCATTCTGTGTTGCTTATCTCTTACTACAGAACACATGACCATAGAATTGGCCACTTTCAATAGTCAATATTTATTGTCAAATATACTTCCCGGCAGTCAGGGATCTAGGAGTCTTTCTGCCTGGAGGTCTGATCCTGGGTTTTTCTAAGGTCAAAGCCAAGCTGTTGGCTCAGCCACTCTGTATAATTCTTTTCTGTGTGTGTGTGTGTGTGTGTGTGTGTGTGTGTGTGTGTGTGTGTGTATGCACGTGGGTGCGCATATGTACAGACAGAGGTGTAGAGGGTATGTGCACATTTTACTCATGCATATGAAAGCTAGAGTTTGATGTCCACTGTCTTCCTCAACTGCTTTCTACCTTAGTTTTTGACAGAGGATCTCATAGATGGTTAGTTCCCATAGTCAATTTGACACAACTTTGGATCACCTGAGAAGAGAGTCTCAATAAAGGATACCACATTGGTCCATGGGAGATTGCCTTGATTATGTGAACTGCTCTGAGAAGATCCCATCCAATATAGGTGGTACCATTCCCCAGGTTTGGGGGCCTGGGATGTGTGAGAAAGTAGGCTGAGTACTAGGCAGGTGTGCAACCATGGCTCTCTCTTCTTGACTAGGCATGTGATTATCTACTTCAAGCTCCTGCCTTTGCATCCCTGCACTGATGAGCTGTGACGTGGAATTGCAAGTCAAACATGCCCTTCCTCCCTTACTTTTTTTTTTGTCAGAGTATTTGGTCACAGCAACAGAAATAAAACCAGAACAGCATCTCACTGGACCTGGAGCTTGTTGATTCACACAGAAAGACTGGCCAGCAAGCCCTAGGGACCTTCATGTCTCCACCTGCCCAGGCATGGGTGATGGGTGTGTGTAGTCAGGGGTTTCTCCAGTCTTGCCCAGCCCCAAGGTCCCACAGCCGCTTATAAAATAATCATTCAGGGGCTTAATATTAATTACCAATTGCATGGCCATTAGCTCAGGCTTATTACTGACTAGCTCTTATACTTAAATTAACCCATAATTCTTATCTATGTTTAACCATGTGGCTTCGTACCTTTTCTCAGGTCTGCCTTGTCATCTTGCTTCCTCTGTGTCTGGCTGACGACTCCTCACTCTGCCCTTCCTCTTCCCAGTATTCTCCTAGCTGCTCGCCCAGCCTATACTTCCTGCCCGGCTACTGGCCAATCAGTGTTTTATTAAACCGGTGTACAAGAGCATTATCCCACAGCAGGTGTGTGTGTGCTGTACTCCCAAGTTTGTTGGTTGTTTTGTTTTGTGTGACTTCTGAAGGTTGCACTCAGATCTTCATGCTTGCATGCTTGACAATCACTTTACCGCTGGAACCCTCTCCCCAGCTCCCTGGATTCATGATGACAGCTGGAGGCTGTACTTCCAAACTGACCTGGGTGGCATAGGCAGGGGGCTGCTGGGCATAGGGGTTTCTTACAGAGTTCTCCACAACATGGCTTTCCCAATAATGTGAGACTACAGGAAAGAGACCAAATTACAATGTAACTTCATGCAATTACTTTTACCAAATTCTTCAAGTAATAGACACCAATTCTGGTATAATTTAAAAAAAAATACCTCACAAAGGGTAAAAATATCAGGACCCCTGAGGCAGGCTTAAACATTGGCTACAGTTCCTATACTCCAGCTGGCCTATTTGAGGGTACCTTTATTGAAATTAAGAAAGGGAAAACTCAGTGTGGATTTATGAATGAAAGCTTCGCTGAACTTGGATTTAAATGTAAGAAAATGCTGGGGGCTGGCCAACAGGGACAGGTAAACAGGGTTGTCTGCATGAAGGGAAATGAACAGGATGGAGTCAATGTTTGCAAACTCCTGTAAAGGGCCCAGGGGCAGCTAGGTCAGCCTTCTCAGACTATATGGTACTTACTGTGACAACTCAGCTCTGGCCCAGCACCATGAAAACAGCCATAGACATATACATGGATGGATGTAATAAATGTAACTGTGTCCAGTAAAACTCTAGTTATGGACATAGACATTTAACTTTTATGTAATTTTCATGCAAAATGAACTGGCCACCTTAATTAGGCCACTAGGCCAACTTCTGGATTCCCGAGGTACAGTGAATGTGGTTGGCTAAAGCTGTGGACACCTGATGGAAAGGGGATTAACCCAGCAGTGGTGACAGTGTGGACTGTCAGCTGTATGGAATCTACATCCCCTAGGAGACAAGCCCCAGGTACGCCTGTGAGGGATGGTTTAGCCCTTGAACATTCGAAGAGGGATTGTCTTGATGAGGTTAATTGACGTGAGATGACGAATCTTAACCACGGCCAGGACAATTCCCTGGGCAGGGATCCTTGACTCTATCAAATGGGGGAAGTGAGATGAGCGCTCAGATGTATTCATTGCTTCCTGTGATCAAGCCAGCTTAAATTTCCCGCCATCTTGGCTTTCCACCACGATGGATCGCACCGCTGAGCGGTGAGCCAAGAAGCCCCTCTACTTTCCGCTGCTTCTGGCTGGCAGCTTGCCAGAGCAGCGGGAGAGACAGCTAAGTTATCAATGTTGTTTCAACGTGCTCAGATGCCACGTGCCTTACCCAGTAAGCAAACCTCAAAGCACGAATTCCAAATGTGGCTCAAGCAAGTTTAGCCTCCTCGGGTTTTAACCGGGAGACCTGGAAGAGGAGGAGCAAAGCTGACCAAGGTAAGAAACACTGCACTAAATGTTACTTTATATTGTTGCGGATCAAACCTGGGCACTTGGGCGCGCCGTGGGAGATCTCCACCCACGGGGAGCCAGGTTTTCAGCTTCTGTTATTCTTAAGTTACGCTCTCACAACTTACCCTAAGCTGACGTTTAAACTTGGTGTCTTCTGCTCCTGCCATCTGACTGCTGGGATGATAGGAATATACCACTGTAGCAGGCTCTCATAGCTTTTTTTTTAAACAGAAATTTGGGTGTTTTGGTTTTGTTATATTTTGTGTTTCGCTTTTTGAGATATGTAGCTCCCTATCCCCGGCTGGCTGGGACTCTTGATTCTCCTACCTCTATAGGTCTATTCAAGAATGCTCAACTTGAGGTTCTTTTTTTTTTTTTATATGCTTTGAAGATATTTTATTTAATCATACCTGATGAAAATATTTTCCCATCTTCAATTAAAAATAACTTGACATAATTAAGAGAATGCTTGTCATCCCATACAACACAGAAGAATTTGACATTAAGAATATACCTTGAAGAGTCCTGACTTATGATACCAGCCTGGTTCTCCAACAATCAACTCTAGTTCATGTAGCTTCCATGGTAAAAATACAAGTCACAAAAGTCAGACCCATGCTATGAGGACCTTCAAGGGTGTTATGGTGCCACAGAGGCAGAGGTGGTCTCAGGTAGTGCTTTTGCTCCACTGAATTTTACTTCATTTTTTAAAAAGGCAAGAAACAGATAGGGAGAAGTATTATGCCTATCACTTGTGTTTTCCAAACTGAAAATAGAAACTTAGATATCATTCCAAAGGCACTCTGAATGCAAGCCTGCCCCAACCTCAGTAGTGTAACAGGGCAAAGAGGGTACTGCGGACCACTACCTTCCTAACTGTTGATGGCTGCCACAGTACAGAGATGTCCTCTGAGGCATCCTTGGGGTGATTCAACCGCAAAAGGAACGTTCCTGGACCGGCCAAGTCACCCCACATTGTGCTATGCACCTCTTGGTTATCTGAATTCTTTAATTTCATCCTCCATCCAAGCATCAGCTGTTCAGTGTCTGTTATTTTCCCAGCTCTGGACTTAGTAGATAAGATGTAGTTTCCTAAGAACTTACAAGTTTGAACAAGGAAATGAGAACCCAAATGCATTAACCGTTAAGGAACAATACAAAACAGGGAATGATTAAATGGCGGCGTGGATGCCAGGGACAGCAGTTGTTCAACTGTTCGGAGAGAGAAGGATGATGAATGAGCATCCCTGGATGCGGTTTGGGGAGTGAGGAAACCTGGGCTGAACTCTGAAGAATAAAGGGAATGAAGGCAAACGGGTACTGCTCTGGCTGTGGTGGGGAGATGAGTGCTGGCTGGTGCCCAACCCCTCGCCACCTTCCAGGTGGGGACACCGCTCTGAGTGCAAATGTGACCTAACTTCGGCAAAGTGACAGAGCCCTGGACCCAGGATCAGGTCTCCTTGGTTACGGAGGCCAGGACATTCAACTGTGTTTTCTGCTCTGAGATACAGTCTTATAAAGCCCCGTATAGCCCCTCCCCCATCTCTATGTAACGTAAGATGGAATTACACTACCGATTCTCCTACCCCTGCCTCCTGAGAACTGAATTACAGGCATTGGCCACTAGGCTCTTCATTTTTTTTCTATGCAGTGCTGGGGTTGGAATGCTAGCATGCTAAGCAAGCACTCTGCCAACCAAGCTACTCCCCCAGCCCAATCTTCGTTATTTCAAAATGCAAGGAGTAGTCAGTAACAAGCACCTCCCTCTATGAATTAATACATATAATAACTTGTTATATATGTACATATAGATTACATATATATGGCTATGTATACACATGCGTGTATATATATGGCTGATTTGTTTTCAAATTCTGTGTCGTTAAATTAAAAGAAAAAACACCAACAAGTTGGACAATTGTCCCTTAATCACTCCGATTAGTGTCCAGTGTAGTAAGGAAGACACGTCTTTGATAGTGAGCCCTTCCGCTTACCAAGGGTGGCTTTACTTGGAGAGGTGACCAGAATGCCCTGGAGAAATCTGATTCTTCACTGATTTCACTTTGATCAAGGGGCACCTGTTCTCTAAGTCACAGCTTCACTTTTCCTAGGAAGGACAGTTTGTTAGGAAGGACAGAAATGCAGCCCCTATCCCGTCCACACTGCTCCCCCCACCCCAGAATAGAAAATCATGGGAACGGCCACTGCCTGGCTTGAACAACCAACAAGCCAATGAAGGGCTGATAAAAGTCAGCGTGTTCTATAATGTGGATGCTGGGGTGGAGTGCAGCACCAGGGACATCTGTGTGTCACCAAGAATGTGACAAACTTCATCTTCCCATTTGAGCCAGGGAGGCTGTGAAGTTCCTTTCCATCCATCTTTCTCCAGTGTTCTGATCTCTAGGAAATTAGATCTGCTAATATTTAGGACATTTCTCCAAAAATTATGGTTCTAAACTGATTTAGATGAGAAAAAAAAAATGCGTATGATTTGAAGGTTTCTTCGCCATGCATGGTGTACTGCCCACAGTCGTAACTGAGTCAAGGGAGGGAATACTCCACAGGAATGGGACATTTCTCCACCAGCACCAAAGAAATGGAGAGAGAAAACATGCAACTGTATGTCAAACAGAACAACACAGACTTATTTCCTGCCTTTTAGGAGGTGCCCATTTTGAATGGAAATCATGTAAATCAAACAGGAAAAAAAACGATAGCCAATGCATGAATATGCAGCAACTTATTTACATGAAACGCACAGTCAATGTGATTTAAAGATAGGGATTATGAATAACAGCCTATCTGGGGCACGACTAGGGAAGTTGGGGTTCCTTTTCAATTCCAGGCAGGAGCAGGTCTTACACTCTGTTACAGTTTGAATATGAAACATCCCCCACAGGCTCTTTGAATAGTTGGTCCCCAGTGGGAGGAGTTGTCTGAGGAGGTTCTATGTGGAGGTTTGAGCATGAAATACACCCCCACGGGTGAATGTATTTGAACACTTGGCCCCCAGTGTGGGGAGTTGTTTGGAGAGGTTCTATGTTGGGGTTTGAACACGAAACACTCCCACAGGTGTATGTTTTTGGATACCTGGTTCCCAGCTGGGAGTGGTGGTAGAAAGCATGGAGGTGGGGCTTTGCTGGAGGAAGTGGGTCCCTGGAAGTCAGCCTGGAGGCTTGCTAACTGGATCCTATTTCCCTAATGTGGCTGTGAACTGCCTCGAACTTATCCCCACATAGAACTGTGAGTCAAGCAAGCCTTTTCCCTCTGGGTTGCTTCTTGGCCATAATGCTGTCATAGCAACAGAAAAAGTAACTAATACACTACAGACTCTTCAGGTGGTGGGGTCAGCCTGGAAGATGTGGGTCATGGGGCAATATTGTGGGGCAGGCATGCTTCTGGCCAGACACACACACACAGACACACACACAGACACACACACACACACACACACACAAAAAAAAACCACCTTCTCTCCCTCCCTGTCCCTCTCTCCCTCTGCTCTTCCTCCACACCTGATTCCTCTCTGCCTCTACTTCCTGAATCCTTGGGATGTGGGCAAGGTGTCTCACTCCCCTGCTGACAGAGAGCTCCTGTGGGACCACCTTGCCTTCTCTACCACAGTGGACTATATTCTCTCAAACCATGAGCCAGAATCAATTCTCTATCAGACATTTTTTTTTCTATAGCAATGAGAGCAATGAATATATTCTAATCAGTATTCATTTTTACTAAATTGCATACCTGAACCAACAAGCTATGATTAGAAAGGACTCACTGTGAAAAGGTTGTTTAGAAAGAGAGGGTGACTGAGGCTTAGGGCCTGTGGAAACCTGTGCTCTGCTGCCATAGGATGGCCAGACTTGCTCCTGAGTGGTTCTTTTGGTTCTGGGCTGAAGCCCCATATTGTAGAGGCCCCATCCATTAATGCAGAGGCTGTCACACATTGTGGGCAGAAGAGGGGTTAGCACCTTAGGCTGGATTATAGAAGACAATCCATAAAAGGAATGTCCAGGAAGGGGACATGAGTAATGATGGAATAAAGATCCATTTAGTATGTACTATTGATTGGTTGCTGCCCTGGCTCCCAAGGCTGAGTCCTACTAGCAATTTGCTGTGGGATGTCTTTCTGTATGCTGTGAATATGTGTTGCTCCCATTGGCTAATAAATAAAGCCGTTTTGGCCTATGGCAAGGCAGCTTAGAGGCAGGCGGGAAATCCAAGCAGAGATACAGAGAGAAGAAGGGCAGAGTTGAAAGAGACACCAACCACCTGCCCAAGAAGCAGCAAGATGCCAGCAGACCGGTAATGCCATGGCCATGTGCAACTTACAGATTAATGGAAATGGGTTAAGTTGTAAGAGCTAGATAGCAAGAAGCTTGAGCCATAGACCATCCAGTTCAGAATTAATATAAGCCTCTGGGTGATTATTTATAAATGGATGCAGACCACGTGGCTGGGTGGTACTGGAGAAACCTTCCAGCTGTATCAATTCATAAGGATCCACTCACAGAGAGGCTCCAAATGATCCCACCCACACATGAGTCTGTGTGCTCTACATTTGCTCCCACCAATACAGAGTTTTTACATATGATAGGACCTTTCTTATCCCATGTATGCTTGACTTGGGATCCTAAGGCACTGGGCACTCAGTGGCTCAGAGTTTGTTCTCTTGTGTCAGTGGAGATTAAAGACACAGACCCTCATAGGACTATGCAAAGCAGAAACAAACTTTGTTAAGAAAAATTACAGAAAAGTGAGAAACTGAGGGAAGTTGAGAAAAGCTCTCAAGAGGGGGAGGACTTTCTGAAAGCAGAAAAAGTTGCATAACTGCCTTGTTGGGTTTGTAGAGAGCTATGGCAGAGACTTGACAAGGGCTGATGTCATTGCTATAAAGAGTGTTTAGCTCTCTGGGCTGTCATAGGCTGAGCCAATAGAAGGCTCTCCTGTTTTATGTATATCACTCTGGCCCAACCATGGAGATGATCATGCACTGTTCATGCACTCACCAAGTTTAGGGTGATGGAGGGGCCCTCTTCCTAACTCTAACTTGTGCTGTGGACCTTGACGCTCTGCTAGCTGTTAGCCACAGGCTAGAGCTGCTATTCTGATCTTGTAGATATCTTTAAGCATAGCTGAAGTTCTCTTTGTTCTCATATAGGGGTGAACAGGCTGCACTTTTACCATAGCAGAGAGTGAACTCTATCCTAGACACCAAAATGGAGCTACAGTCTTTCCTAGTAATCGCATATTTAGCCTCTTGTCTACGGGATGGTGTGGGCTGAGCTCTTGGAGTAAGTAGGGACTTTCTGATAATCTATATTCACTTAACTTATTAAAACCAGCAAGCAGCATTTGAAGCAAGGATATATGGAAACACAATAGAGCCTTCTTCACACATTCCTCAAGGTCTTGGACCAGTCCGCTATCTCTGGCCTAGAGCCCCAGGCCTGCTCTTGCCTGGTGGGTTTGATTATCTGATATCCAGCTACTGTTTCTCTTATTCATCTTCCTTAGTGCTCTAGACTTTGCCCTGTAAACCCTTAATCTTCCTTTTACCCCTAGGCCCCTGTTCTCACTACAGTATATGTAAGCAATATGCATATTGGACCTTGAGCCCCTTCCCCCAATTTCCTGACTCAATGTCAGCTATTCCTCTAAGACTGTTCCAGAAAGTGTTATGTCTCATGAACTTCCTGTCAATTGTCCCCCACCGAAAGAGGCACTACAACTTTAGAGGAAGTTCTAATGAGGAAAAAAACAGATGTGGAAGTCACAGGAGGCCAAACACTGAAGTGCATACAGGGACTGTCCACTGTACCCCCAGCTGATGTCCAAGAGGACAGTGTGGGTAGTTGCAGGGCTCTTATCATGCCATGTTGGGTCTACTACCACAGAAATCACCACTTGGGACTACTTCTGAGATGCCTCATGAATTCCCTGAGTTCTATAAGCTCCCCCACCCCACCCTGTTACCCTATGCAGATTTGTGATAATGGTAGTTGACTCCTTATCTGCTAGTCTCCTATCTTTAAGAGACTGAGTTACAGACCACTGCAGCCTCGCCTTCACTTCCACAGGAGTCTTGTGTTGCCAGAGTCAAAGACTAGAATCCAAAACTCCCTGGAGTTTAGAGCTGCAGGATAGATGAGCGAGTAGGGGCAATGGCGTCAGGACCGATATTTTATCTTATTCACTCTTATTATCTTGGGTCCTGAACCCAGGACATCTTGTCATCAGAGACACTGCATTCTCTATCCGCCAAGAGTTCGAAGCACAGGTCTCCAATCTGAAGGACAGCATGACCAAGCCCATGCCTTTTGGGAACATTCAATAAGTCACTCTATCATTCTCATTGCCTCCACAGAGTAAGATGTGGAAACCCTGAACCCTGTGCCCAGGCAGTCACTGTCGGGGGTTCTCTGTCACAATTGGGTTCAGGATACAGTGCCTAGAAATGAAGCACGCTGTCAACACTCAACATTAACTCTTCTGGTGTGAACTACAAACTCCAAAGGAAGAAATGACTCTTCCTCCTGGGGTTGACTGTGTCCAGCATAGTCAATACACCATCGAGTAGTCAGCTTCTCAACACGATCAAAACAGAATCCTACTCTTCCTCTGCTCCAGGCCTCAGTTTCCCCATCACCACTCACAGGACTTCATCCTTCTTGTAATGCAAGCCAAACACTAGTTAGAACCCTGCCTCTTCCACTTTTCCCACCTACATTTGTTATCAAGTAATCATGGCTGTGTTTTCATATCCAGAGCATCTCTTTCCCCAAGGCCACCTCTCACTATCCTCATCCATCTGGATTACTGAAACAGTGTCTCGATTGATACCTTGTCTCTGACCCTGGACCCCTAATGTCAGATTCCAGCCATCATCCAGAATAAGCCTTCCAAAGCACAAATCAGCTACTACTTCTCAGTTTTGAGCCTTCCTAGAATCATTGTCTCACCCAGAAATCATAGTATTTACAAGGGCCTATACCTATCCCCTGAGTCCTTGTGGCAGCTAGACACTGAGGTAGACCTATCTAGCCTACTCCTGTTGTTTCTACCTCTGTGGGAACCTCTCCCTGGAGTTGGGGGCATCTTTGACTGGTTTCCAACCAATACAAAATAACAAAGTCATGGTTATCACTCCTTCAGTGACATAATGTTCTCTCTTGCTCAGGCCTAAGGTTTGGGTATGGCTTGTCCCACACGTCATATGGTGGAACTTGTGCCCAGTGTAGCTCTTTAGAGATGGGGGAACTTTGAGAGGTGGGCACAGTGAGTGTAATGAAGCCATGTGAGCCCCTGGTAACAGATTAACGCTGTATCAAAGACTGGGTCAGGTCTATGCTACTGAATTGGTTCCTGCAAGAATGAGGGAGCCTGGCTCCTCTTGTGAATACTTCTATATAGATATCATCAATGTGACACCAAGGGCTACAAGGCCCTCACCAGAACAATGTCAGAGCCAACCTACAGTGTGAACTAAACAACGGACTCTACTATCAAATCACAAACTGACTGACACAAATAGACTCTGCCAACCGCCTTGGGAAGCAAGCTGCTGGGCTGTGAGCTGTCATGTATACACAGTGGGCCACGTGGGCCAAGCAGATGAAGGTGGCCCCCAGGTGACACTGGGAGACAGCATGAAGCCCTCTGTCCTTGAACGACAAGGAATGAGTTCTTCCAACAATGTGTGTGAGCTTAAAAGTGGACCACGACTTAGTAGATAAGACTGTAGCTTGACCCACACGCTGATTATACCTGTGACACTCAGACAGAGAATGCTGTGATGGGTCCTGCTCAATGACACTGAGATCATACATGAGTGTGTCCGTGCCTGAGATAATCAGGTTATAAGGAGGGTCTGTTCCATGGCTGCTCGGTCCCGTTACTTTTGGTCCCATGGGAAGTCTGAGTATCACAGCAGAGAGCTCACCCCATGGCCATCAGGAAACTAAGAAACCGGAAGGGGTGGAGTTCTGACGTCACCCACAAGGGCACCCCTTTCAACCTAACTTCCTTCCGCCAGGTACCACCTCCTAAGAATTCTACCAACCCAAGCCACACCAGAGCCTGGCAAGCCGTGGACTTGGGACCTTAGTTGGACATTTCTCAAGCTAAAGCCATGTCATTTTGAACCTTCAGATTCATGGCGATTTTTTTGTAGTGATAGATAACTCCCAAAGTTCTGATACTTCAACACCTCTCCTCCTCCTCCTCTCCCTTCATCCCCTCTGAGCTGTATGGGCCTCTTTTCTGTGTTTCAGATGAGCCAGGAATTTGCTAATCATGAACCTCTGCTGAGCTGTCTCTCACCTCCTGGTGTTCTTCCCCAGGTGTGCTGATGGGTTTGTCCTCCTTATTTTCACACAAGCAGCACCTTCTCAGTGGGCCTCCTGCCCCGAAAATCCAAACCTCTTCCTTCCCCATTTTATTATTCTTCTCTTTTCTATATATCATCATCCACTTCATCATATGTTTTTAAAAATTGTTTCTCTTGCTCATTGTGGTGTTTTTTGTTTTCTCTAACTGGAAGGATTGTGATTGCTCTACTAGCATGAAAAATTTGTCTGTTTTGTTCATTTCTGTTGAAAATTGTTTGCTGCTATCACAGAATACCACAGATCAAGTAGCCTCTGATGAACAGACATTTATTTCTTAAAGCTCTGGAGGCTTAACAGGTCCATGACTGAAGAACAGCATCTTGAAAGGGTCTTCATCCCATGGCAGGAGGCAGAAGGTAAGATAGAGAACAAGGACCCAAACCACAGACTGAAATCCTTTTATAGTTGACATTGGTCCACTGGGGTGCTCCCCTCCCCCATCACTGTCTGCAGAGGCAGGCAGATCTTTGTAGCTGAAAGGGCTGACATCCAGGGCTATATAGTGAGACCATGTCTCAAAAAAAAAAATGGGATATGGAACTGAACAAAGAATTCTCAAAAGTTAAAAAAGAAAACACACACACACAAAAAAAAAATCCTAATGACTAAGAAATATTTTTAAAAGTGTTTATCATTGAGCCAGACAGTGGTGGCTCATGCCTTTAATCCCAGCATTCTGAAAGCAAAGTCAGGCAGATCTCTGTGAGTTCAAGGCCAGCCTGGTCTACAGAGCAAGATCCAGGACAGGCACCGAAACCACACAGAGAAACCCTGTCTCGAAAAAGAAAAAGAAAAAAAAACACAAGAAAAAAGTGTTTACCATTGACTCTAAGGAATGATGGCATAGTACCCTCTTAATCCCAGCACTCTGTTGGCAGAGGCAGGTGGATATCTGTGAGTCCGAGGCCAACCTAGTCTAGATAGTGAGTTCTAGGATAGCCAAGGCTACATAGAAAGATCCTATCTCAAAATTAACTTTTTTAAGTGTTCGCCATCCTTAGCCATCAGGGAAATGCAAATTAAAACTACTCTGAGATTTCATCTTATACCAGTCAGAGTGGCTAAGATTAGAAAAACACAAAACAACAAGTGTTGGCAAAAATACTTTAGAAAAAGGGGGACTCTTGTGTGCCATTGGCGGGAGTGAAAACTGGCACAGCTAGTATGGAAATCAGTGTGGCAGTCACTCACGAAACTAGAAATACATGACCCAGCTATGGCACTCCTGGGCATAGCAACCGAAAGACTCTGTATCCTATGGCAGAGATCCGTTCAACTGTGTGCTTTGCTGCTCTCATCACAATAGCTAGGGCATAGATGTCCATCAAGTCGTGAACAGATCGTAACAGTGGAATTTTATTCAGCTATAAATAAATACAAAAGTATGGAAACCACAGGTGAATGGAAGGAACTGGAAACCGTTCGGCTGAGGGAAGTAACCCAGACCCCGAAAGACAAGTCACATGTTCTCACTTGTATGTGGATCCTAGCATTGAACCACTAGATTCGTCTATAACTTGGAGCATTTAGAACACAAAAAAACTAGGAGGCCAGGGTGAGGAGGGGGAAGAAAGGTCTTAAGGTGCGGGGGGGGTGGGGGGTGGTGGGGGTGGTGGATAATAGGACACGTGATACAGAGGGGAACTGGGGAATGATGGGTAGGGAAGTTTAAGTGGGGAGGTGGATGAGAGGGCAGATGAGGGATAAGGAACACTAAGGCTCAGTGACGACAGGTTTACAGGTCTCCTCCCCTTGCACTGTGTCATTCCACTCCTAACCACCCACACTCCTAGCGAGTGAGGAGATCCCTCTTTTCAAAGGCACCCTCTTACAAGGTAACACGTGGCCTCCAGCTTGCCCTGGTTGACCAGTTCTCCCTGCTGTTAACAAGGCCTGCTTGTCTGGCTTCAGGCAACCTGTCCCCATCTTCCCTGGGAGTGAAGCATGGAGGGCTTTTCCCTCCCCATCTCTGAATTTTGCAAATCACAAGACAAGATGTCCTCTTCTCGTCTTCCTCTGCAAGAGGTTGTAGAATTTAGTTATACCCCCGGAGAAAACTTAGCCCCGATTCCCAGGAGGTGACTGCCAATTCTAGAACACTCCAGCAGCTAATGAGGGCATTTTCATACATTTCCTCTTTTAAAAGAGCAGAGTAGCCCCCTCCTCCCCTCTCAGCCTGGCATCTGCCTGCAGGATTTACATCCTGTTAAATATTTCCCACTGTTGCAGCTCTTAACAAAGGCTGCCTCCCTTTTCTACTCTCTTAAACCAAGCAACCCTGCCACAGAGGAGAAATAAAAACAACAGTCTGAAAAAGAGATTTCACAGAAATGTTGAGCAGAGTGGATGCGGTTTCATCATAGACTCCCTGACATTCCATGGGGGGAAAAAACTAATTTAAGGGTGGAGAATAAAGTGGTGCCGCAGCTAGAAGTCCTGGAAGAAAAGGAAAAAAGACATCTAAAAATAATATTTGTAAATGTACCCAGCGGCTATTGCATGATGGGCACCCAAGGGAGCAGGGCCCTCGGAATCTGCCTATGCCTCCGGCTGCTTGTGTTGATTGGCTCAAAATAGCAACAGCCTCCTTTTTACCTAAGGCTCCCACCATTATTTCCCCCAGCTAGAGATGTAACTTCCCAGCTCCAATCAGACTGATTCTCTTCCAAAGACTATCTTCCATGCCTGTCTGGGCAAGCTCCAGCTTTGCTGCAGAATGG
>CABHPQ010169884.1:0-46527 GCA_902168405.1 Peromyscus aztecus
CTGTCTCTGTCTCTCTATCTCTCTCTGTCTGCTTCTCTTGGCTCACTCTTGGCCTCTTTGCCTTCTTGGCTCTCTCTTCTGCCTCTCTCGCTCTCTGCCTCCTTCTCTCCTCTCATGATCTGGTTCAGTCTGGATCCTTGCAGATGCTCTGGCTGTTTTCTCCCTCATGTCTACAGTAAACCTTCTCTTCAACCATACCCTGAGCAGTCATGGTCTCATTTTCATTCAGGCTTTATGAAGCTATGTAAAATACATGCAGCTATGACAGAATGCGATGTTTGTCTTCATGAACCTGGCTTATTTCATTCAGTAGACGATCTCCAGTTGCATCCGTTTTCCAGAAAACGGCATCATTTCGTTCTTCGAGGATGAGTAAAACTCACGTGTGCATTTGTGTGTGTGTGTGTGTGTGTGTGTGTGTGTGTGTGTGTGTGAGAGAGAGAGAGAGAGAGAGAGAGAGAGAGAGATCACATTTCCTTTATCCATTCACACATGGGCAGATGCCTAAGGTGATTCCATAATGATTGTAAGTAGTGGCTCTATAAGCATGGATTTGCAAGGGTTGTGGTATGCTGCCTTAGAATCCTCAGGTATATATATATATACCTATACCCAGGAGTGACGTAGCTGGGTCACATGATCGCTATATGTTCAGTTTTGAGGGCCTTCCACACTGATTAGTGGCTAGGCCAGTTTACATTCCCACTAGCAACTTTGTCTTGGATTTTTGGACTTTTTAGCTTTCACAACTGTGAGAAACAAATGTGGAGGCATGGTAGTATATGCCTGTAACCCCCACACTCACTCAGTCTGGAGGTAAAGGCAGGAAGCATGTGAGTCTGAGGCCAACCTGGGTGATGTAGTGAGTCTGACCTATAGCAGGTTCCTATCTCAAAACAACAACAAACAACAAAGACTGGAGAAATAACTTAGTGCTAGAACACTTTCCATACTACACACGCCCAAGGCCCCACACACAAGTGTGCGCGCTCATGTGTATACACACACACACACATACACACACACACACACACACACACACACACACACACACACAGGTTTATTATTTAAGCCACTGAGTCTGTGCTATTTTGCTGTAACCGCTTAGGTAAAGGAAGATGGAAAGTCTTCTGTGGTAATATTCCCACACTATACAAAGCAGAGTAATTCCAACTGAATGTAAACTGTCGCTGTGGTCATCTGAACATTTCTGTACACCAAAATTCGTATGTTGAGTCCTCTTACGAAGTCGATGTTCTTAGAAGGTGGGGCTTTGAGCGAAACCAAAAGATCATGGAGAGTTTGCCCCATGAAGATGATTCATGTTTTTATATGAGGCCTCAGAGAAATACCTCCTGTTTCAACATATGGAAAGTGTGGGAACACTGGTCTATGCCTTTAGGCAAGATCCCAGAACCTGTAGAGATGAAGCCACACCCCTCTACAGATTGAGTTAAGATGTTGTCTGTGGTGACAGCAGCCCCTAATTTATGGCCATGCTCCCTTTCACATCCATTCTGCTGAACTAAGTCATGTGGTATGTGTTAGGTCCAAAGTAGCCCCCCCAAAAATGGCAGTGCTAGTGACATTGTCCTAAACAGAAGGACTTGGGCTGGGTAAACAGAAGGGTTGTTATTGGGTAAACAGAGGCCTAAATACCGGTTTCTGTTTATCTGGAATCTTCCTTAAACCTCCAGAAACTTCCCTTAATTCCTCCTCAAAGGTCAACTACCGTGGGTAAGGGCATCTAGTTCTGGAACAATCCAGTCTGTATCAGTTCAAAGACCACACCCTGCTAACAGTCATAGAAAATCTACCTGCTTTTTCAGCATTTTTCTCTTTTTCTCCAATCTTTCCCCTCCCCCACTACCAGAGCTAGCCTCGGCAATTTGATCCCCCAATAAATCTTTCTACCCACGGAATGGTCCAGTTCCTGGTTTCACTGTGCCCCTAATTACAGTATGAAAGTTCCCCTGACTCTAAAGGGTTATAAAAAGTCAGACCTTTGTTCTGGGCATTTGGAAGTCTGAAGAGACTCCTCTGGTCTTCCCTCATTATCTCTCTCACAGGAACTCTCTCCCTCCTTCTCTCCCCCTCTCCTGATCCCCCATCCTCGTTCCTTTTTAAGATTTAATTATTTTATTTTACGTGTATGAGTGTTTTGCCTGTATGTATGTGTTTGCACTGCCTACATGCCTGGTGCCTGCAGAGGTCAGTAGAGGGTAACAGATCCCCGGGCTGTGAGCTGCTCCCTGGATGCTGGGAGCCAAACCCAGGTCTTCCACCAGAGCAACAAGTGCTCTTAAACACTGAGCCCCCACTCTCACACTTACAAAGCTCCCCTCCAGACTTTAAGGGGTCCCTTCCCCCTTAAGGTTCCAACATGTTTGGATCTCCATGTATTGTGCTGTTTCTAATTCTATCCCTCCCACCCTGAGGCCCAATCATGGCCTTGAGCTCTCTCATGCCAATAAACCTCATTGAAGGGACTCGCGCCAGTTTCTTCAAGGACTGACCACTACTGTCATTGGATCATCTCTTACTACAAAGAGTCAGCAAGAAGGTACTCTCACAGGACGTAGGGGTCACAGTCTGTGCCCCAAGCCTGGTTCTGCCACCAATCCTCATTAAGTGAATTTAAATGAGTAAAATTCATAGTGTATAGGATAAAAAGGAAATCTGTTCAATGCGGACATGTTGAGGAGAGGGTTGAAGAGATCCAATGATCCCACCCCACCCCATTCATCTTAAGGTTCTCACATAAAGGCAGGGTTTTTGTTTATTTGTTTCTTTGTTTGCTTGCTTGTTTGGTGTTTTGAGACAGAGTTTCTCTGTGTAGCCCTAGCTGTCCTGAAATTCAGTCTGGAGACCAGGTTGGCCTCAATCTCCGAGATCCGTCTGCCTCTGGCTCCAGAGTGTGCTGAGATTAAGGGTGTATGCCACCACTCTAGGCTGAAGGTAGGGTTTTCGTAGAAAACACAGCATAGACAGCAGCCCAGGCAACCTGTGGTCCCTGACCACCACTCTCAGCTACAAGGCTCCCCGGAGAGGTCAGCTGACTAGTTTCAGGACTTCCTCCAGAGACAAGCTTCTCCTCCCAGCAGGACATTTCTAAGGAGCTTTTAATTTGGGGGGGGGTGCATTCTTTCAATAGCCTGGCAGTCAGAGGGGAGCAATGGTATCTCTAACATCTGTTCTTGCCAGATGGGCTGTCACTGTGGCATCTAAGGACCAGGGAGTGGGTCCCTGGTGGCACCATTGCTGGGTGGGTACACTAGTCAAGTACTAGCAGGGTTGAAGGGCAATGAAGGTGAACCCCTCCCACACAAGCCACAGCTTATGAAACCAGAAACTCAGACTGCAGGCAGTACTCTGCTTGGTACCGGGCCCTGGAGGTCCTGCTACCAGCTGCCTCTTTAGAAACAGAGACTGTTAATATTCTGATCCACCCCTTGAAATCCCACCCCTGGGTGCTGCTCTGTGTCCTGAAGTAAAAGCCTCATTCTAAGGAAAAACTCCTCCCCTTCCTCTCTCTCTCTTCCACTTTTCCTCCCATGAAGTGCACACCCCCCATTCTCTCCTTCTCTCTGTCTCTTTCTTCCCTATCTTTCTCTTCATCTCTCTGTTATAATAAACTCTCCACATGGATGCAGCATCTGGGTTGTGAATTCCTGACTGCCGGCACCACTGCCGTGCCTGCATGGTGTGCACTGGCCCAGCATGTTTTCCTGCACTCGAGGGATATCCTCGGAGGTCCCCCTGCACAATAATTCACAACACTGACCATAGTGCAGAAAATAGTTTTATTTAGCTCCCAGGTTTGGGCAAATAGAGTAACGACTGTCCATCTCAAAGAGCTTTCCCATTTTCCGTAAGAGCTAGGCCTCGGGGGTTCTGTGAAACAATGGACAGAGCATTGCCCCACTCACCAGATTCTTGTCCCAAGACATTTCTTCGCCTTCTTTGACCAACAGATTTGTAGAGCAAAGACTAACTGTCTTTTCCTTGAAAATCGTCTTCTGGGCCCTACATCTTGTATCCCTGATTAACAGCAGCAGATGAAGGAACAGGGAAGTAGGGAAGTGTCATGTTGAACCTCCTGAGACATGTGTATTTGGAGGTCAGAAGACAAGCATGAGAGATGTTTCTCTCCTATGTCTACATGGGCTCTGGGGGCCATCTCAGATCATCAGGCTCACGTGGCAAGCACTTTTATCGGCTGGGCCACTATTACTGACCCAGGATGATGAATTTCATGTTTATTTTTGTCTTTTTCTTTAATTCTTTTGAATCTGCTCTGTTATGTGATTAGTGGTCAAAGAATGGACTCAGTCATAAAGCCTGGCCCTGGGTGGAAACATGACATCCTGAACTTTCTAAAGGCTCATAAGATAACTACCTAACAGGAGGCTTTACAAACCATTGCCCTCACCTGGACAGGCAAACAGTCCTTGGGAAAGTTGTCTGTTCCAGAGGAAACTTTTAAACCTGCCTGAAACTATAGGTAAGCACAATTGTTTCTCTGGCCATTGTCCACTCTCACCCTGTGAGTGTTTTTCTCCTCAGTGGTCCCTCTGGCCACTGTCCATTCTCATCTTTGAGAGTTCCTCCCTTTATACTATAATAAACTTTGCCTACCTTCTACACACAACTGTGTCTCATCTGAATTTTTTTTTAGTAGAGATCACAAAGACTAGGCGCCTGAGGAGAGGACATGGGAGACCTCAGGAACACCTTAATGTTATACTTCTCAGTTGTCAAAGCTGGGAAGAACATGGTTTTGTTGTTGGTAAGTTTCCTAGCATAAGGTATTTTGCTACAGCCCCTAAATAGATTAAGACAGTTGTGACAAGTTAAAGATGTGTCCTATAAACCCTAACACAACGAAACCAAGGGACAGCTAATCCAGTGCAAATAAGGTGATAACAGATATCAATCTGACCACCCCAACAATCACATTAGCCACAAATGATCTAAGTATTCCCATTAAAGGGCAAAATGTCTATTAGCCATAAATAAATTCTCTATATCAGAAACTTAAAACATAAAGAGAGACATGGGGCAAGTTCTATATTTCTAAACAACAGAATACTCTCATGGATAAAATAACAGTGAAGGGATGGGTTGACTGAGATGATATAATCATCCATCACTGTGTCATTTGAAGCATTAATTCACCTACTAACAAAGCAGAGAAATGCTGCATGGGAAAAAACTGGAAGAACTGCAAGGTAAAATACAAACTTTACCTTTATAGTGAAGACGTTAGCACCTGTCTTAGTTATGGTTTCTATTGCTATGAAGAGACACCATGACCACAGCATCTTAGAAGGAAAACATTTAATTGGAGTGGCTGGGTGGCTTGCTTACAGTTTCAGAGGTTCAGTCTGTTATCATCATGGCATGGAGCATGGTGGTGTGCAGGCAGATGTCGTTCATGCTGGCTACATCTTGGCTGCAGGGAACGAGAAGTCGACTGTAACACTGGGTAGTATCCTGAGCACAGTAAACCTGAAAGCCTGCCCCACAGTGACGCACTTCCTCCAACAAGGCTACACACACTCCAACAAAGCCACACCTCCTAATAGTGCCACTCTCTGAGATGATGGGGACAAATTTCATTCAAACTACCACAGCACATTTCAGTAATTGCCTAAAAAAAAGAGATTTAGAAATAGTTCAGATTGAAAAGCAGTATAAACTAGCCACACTTGATGGATGTTGTTAGAACAGCAGAATACACATCCTTCCAAATTCAGGGAGGAAAACATCCGTCATATCCCACACCATAAAACAGATATCGGCAAAGTTAGGAAGAGCTCAAATTTTAAGTATGTCCTTGAACAATAATGTAATGAAATCAGAAAACAACAGATTTATCTTAAGACTCCTCCAAACATTTCTAAATTGAACAAGTTACTTCTAAGTCTATGTAACAAAAGAAAAAAATCAAAAGGAAAATTAAGTAACATTCCTGGGGAAAAAAATTCACAAGAAACAAGGAAAAAAAAAACCAGTTTCTTAAAAAGGAATAATGAAAAATGCCCAGTCATGAGTAAAATACTAAATGTTTTCTCCCAAACCAGAGATAAGGGGGGATTCTACTCTCCCCATCCCAACATCATTCTGGAGATCAGAGTCAGTGCAGTAAGATAAAAGAAAAGAAAAAGGGGGAGGGGAGAAAATTATAACCGACAGTTCTGTTTATACAAAGTTCTGAGAATGCAAAGTAGCCCATAGTGCCAGAAGGCAGATCTGTGACTGCCAATAGTTGACCAGGATTCTTCCCAGGACAATGAGATATCAGAAAGACTGCAAAGATGCATGAGAAAACTGTGTGGAGTGATGGACAAGGCAGGCTCATTAGCTTGGTTGTGGAGATGGTTGTATAAATGTTGATGGATGTCAAAACTTGTTAAATTGTATGCTTAAAGCATATATAGTTTACTGCACGTCAGTCACACCTCAATCAAGCTGTTAATAAGAAAGAAAGAGATGCAGAAACAGGAAACAGAGAGAGTGTGCTATAAATTTGATGATATTTGGGGTGAGCTACTTAGGGATTAAGACACTAAAATGAACTTGTTTGTTAAGGAGTCAGATAGTCTCTAGTGTCTAAGTAAATTTTTTTAGAGGAAGCTAGGCGTATAGGGATGAACATTATTCTGGAGTCATGGTGCCAATTAGTGACTTTCCAGAAAAATAACCTTAATTGAAATAATGCATTAATTGCCCAGAGCAGAATCAATGAGCCCTTCAAGATGGAGCTCAGCTCTTAAAACTCAGGGAATGTGGAGATTGATCGCCGGTCTCAGCAGCATAGAGAGGGAGTGATGTGGAGTCCTCCATATCCTGCCCTGGAGAATCTGTCCTTACCAAACACGACACGCATTTCCAGGCTTCCCGCTCTGTACCATGAACCAGCTATGAGCCTACTTAGTTAGCATTGCCAGCTGCGGTCAGGGAGCAGGCAATGGCTAATCTCACCACTCAGCCTTACCCGGCACCCATGCCGTTCCAGCATCCTTGCCTGTACCAGCCCTTCTATGTAGGCATACGAAAACATGAAGTCTCTGTTCTGGTTTCTGGGCCAGCATGTTCTCATTATCATAGCTGGTGTTAGTCACACTGATAGCCATTTCCTACCTAGTTATTTCTCGAAGCTAAAATACAGCAACAAGTACCAAGCTTATCTCCTCATCTCGTGCTTACCCATCAGCCTGACTCTGGCTGTTTGTATACGTGTGTATTTTAGGTACTGGTTACTTAGCTCTTTCCAGGAGCTGGGCACTGTCCTGAGACTCTTAAGTGTAATAACAAATGTTATCCACGCACTGACCCTGTGCAGCAGATGGTGTGATCGCCTCATTTAAAGATGAGGAACGGAGACATAGCAGAGCTTAAATAAGCCCTCCCACCTTTCAGAGATAGTAATACAGGACGGAGCCAGGGCCGATCGTAGGCACCCCCCACTTTAGACCCATGCTGTTTGTTTTATCTCATCATAGCATTCACAGAAGAGAGGGAGGATATGATTGGTCATGAGCTAGTTGCTTTGCACAGTAAAAAACACTCTTTTGTTCAGCCACAGACTCCTTAAATTGTTTTCTCATTGGTGACATTGTCAAGGGAGAGCAACAGAATGACCCATTGTAAAGCCATCCTGACGACTATCAGAACAGCCCACGGTTCTGTGTCTCTGAAAATGACATAGGGGCATTCAAGAGGGACTCTGAGATGAATTAGTAGGGAATAATAGGGAGTAATGATTTATTAGAAAAGTTATTAATGCCGTGGCAGATAGGCAGATCGACACCTGCGTGGCAGGGGCCCTGAAGAGATTTCGGGGCCCTACCACAAGGGACAGCATGCGTGGTAGGGCTCTGAATAGAGGGACTCAGTGCCCTTTTGGCAGATGGAAGCTTCTCTTTCTGTGGATGGGAGAGGTTTCACAAGTTTGCAGCCAGGCTTTCTGACTCCCAGGCAGGAATCAGGGAAGGGAGCGCAGAGCCTATGGGTGGTCAACCAATACACACTTTGATATAAACTTGCTTCTCAGAAAGGGATCCTAGCATAGGGAAATCTGTTAACTGGAGACTCACAGAAAATATCCCATTAAAAGGGTTTTTCCCATACCTGTGAGAGGGAAAAGGCTGCTGTAGATAGTGTGGCCTAGATGCTAGCATTACATCCTTACAGCAGCTGGATGCTAGCACTACATCCTCACAGCAGCTAGATGCTAGCTAGCCTTATATCCTTACAGCAGCTGGATGCTAGCATTACATCCTTACAGCAGCTGGATGCTAGCTAGCATTACATCCCTAGAGTCCCACCACTGTCTTCCCACAGGAGGCCTGGGCTCCCTCCCTCTGGTCTCTGCCCATGCTTTCCTCCTGTGTGGTGGAAGCCACAATTGCAGGGCAACACTGGTCAGTGGTCAATCGCAGCCATAAGCCATCAGGGAGAAAGAGGTCAGCCTGAGCTTTCTCTGCTAACACTTTCAGAGGAAAAGCCAAAGCCATTGGGCTTCAGACTAAAAGCAAGGGATATCGAGAAGGAATGGTCAAATATCACCATTTCTCCAGTTGATGGTCCGTCCCATGGTGTGTGATCCTTGAGAAAAACAGGCGCTAGCTAGCTAGCATCGACTACTGCGTCTCCCAAATGCCCCCTTTCCCGTGCTTTAGAGCACACGCCAAATCAGGAGTTGAGCTGGGGGCAGGCTAAGTGGGTCAAGAACAGAATGTGTAGATAAAGTTATCTCTGCATTTGTACTGTGGGACCGGACGAACCAGCGTTGTTTGCAGAGGGAATCTGCCTCCTGTCCATCCCTAAATCAGCTGTCCCCTGGAATGTGGCCGGGCCAGAACAAAGCAAGCTAATGGTGTCACTGCCCATGACTTCTAACCTATAAACGTCCTCTCTCTCTGAGGTAAGTAAGTGCACTCAAAGGGGAACATGGAGGAGAACACCAGTCCAGCGGCTGCTGCCACTGGACCCCGGGAGCTTCCTGTTCACCCGCCCCCACGGCCACTAGCAGCGCCGCAGACAGATTAAGGAACAGTCAATCTTTCGTGGAACAAACACGTGGAAGAAGACAAACGCCTCTGGTCCAGTGGCTTGCGGTGGACCTCTTGCCTTCTGAATGTTCTTGTCGCTCCCTGTACACTCCCTGTGTGCACCCCTCCCCCTGCCCTCCCCGACCCAAATTCAGAGGTTAGCGTTAGTAAACTTTATATCACCACTTCCCGGCTTTTTTTTTTTTTTTTTTTAAGTTTCTTGGCCACCTACCCCACTGTTCAACCACAGCTGGGCAGTGGACACTCACAGATATACGGTGAGTTCCTCCCTTTCTTCGTATATAGCTCCTACCTCAAACCAGCTCCTACTGTCTCCTGTTTTAAAGAGAGGAATTGTAGAAAAACATTAAGATTTCTTTCTGTCAGCATGGCCAAAGGAGTGAGACGCAACAAAAGTTAATGGGCAAGCCGGAGCAATGGCTCAACTCTTAAGAGCCCCGGCTGCTCTTCCTGAGAACCTAGGTTGGATCCCACATGGTAGCTACCAACTGCGCAACTTCATCCAGTGCCAGGAAATCCCACGCCCTCTTCTGGCCTCCACGGGCACTGCATGTATGAGGCAGACATACACACCGGCAGAACACTCAAACACACAAAATAATAAAATTTTAAAATTAATAGTGGGATTTAGGAAATGCATAGTCACACACAAACTGTACATTCGAGGAGGGGGTTAGAGTGGGACCGGTCAAAGGTAATGAGATCCTGTTAGCAGAAGGTAATCAACTGAAGATCTATAGATCTCTTGATGGGGGATACAATGGAGAAGACTCAAGTTTTTGCTAGAGTATTGATCTGAGAGCCTACTGCTCAGCGTGTGGTCCTGTGGGCTTGTGGCACCAGGACTTTCTTGAAGCTTCTTAGAAACAGACTCTCCAGTTCTCGTATCAAGGGTCACAGGAGGAAGCTTTAACATGCATACACACACACACACACACACACACACACACACACTCACACGCACACGCACGCTGTGTCTCAAATCCGGGGCTTTCTTATTTAGCAGCGTTAGGTCAGGGCTTGAGAATGTGGGCTGAATGACTTTTTAGAGTGTCTGCAATTGTGAACTTACCAATGGCCAGCTACCATCTATGCCAAGGGACACGTGGCTAGCTAGCTAGCTTAGCATCCCCCATCCCTGGCACACTGCACAGCTCTGACTTTAGCCAGATGAGGTTTCAGCTTCTGCTTCTCTCCCAGAATTCAGAGCCTCTTAGTCTACCCTGCCTCTGTTTCAGTCACCTTTCCATCTACGCCCACAGGCAGAATCCCCTTAAGGCAATCTTGTTGGAGCAGAAGCAAGGACTACACTCCCAAGCTTGTCTATGTCGTTAAGTCACACGTTGGGAAGGGTCTCTCTGCTGCTCCTCAAGGAGCCCCAAGAGGCATCTATGATTGTGTTGCCATTAACGCATACCAAGCACTAATCTTGCATCTGTTCTTATCTCCAGCCCTGATTGGTTTGTTTTCCTCATATAATTCAGAAACTTACTAGAATCAAAGGATTTGATTTGGATTTGAGCACCTACCCTGTACTTGGGACATTAAGCGTTATTGTATTTGTTGTCTATAGTTACACTGAAGTTATTCATGGTCCCATTTTAGAGATGAGAAGAGTTGAGGCTTAGAAAGCGTACATAACACAGTCAGTGTTCTACATATAGTAAGAGGCAGAGATTTGAGTCTGAAGGTCTCTGATCCCAATATTTATGTCCACTTTGTTTTTACATATTCCCTCTTAAACATTTGATTGGTGGCTGTGTGGCCCAGTAATCTGCCAGTTCTTATCAGTCTGACTCCATGGATTGGAGAATCTGGGAGACGGAACGTTGCACTCTGGTTACATCTGGGATTTGATGGGAAAACAAGTTACATGCATGGATGTGGGAGAAAGGAGGGGGAGCCACAGACAGCGAGCTTGCAAAGGTGAATGGATTGTGTGGATCTTTAATAGTCCCTCCATGTGAGTTTCAGAACACGAGGCAAGATTGCAATCCTCAGAGGGCAGGAGAGCCTCTGAACAGATGAATATCTGGGGGGAGGGGGTTGACAGATGGACACAAACACAAAACCTAACTTCTCCCTGGCTCTTAAATACCAGACAGTCCTTAGTGGACCAATACCAAGAGTTACCACAGTGAGGACTGGAACTATAACCCAGAAGTTTCGAGCCTAAAGAATCCCGGGCCATGACAAGGCTCCCCATGCCTCTTTGCATTTTTCCTAGGCTCTCCAAAGCCTAATGGATAGGTCGTCTGTTCCATATTTGATGTCCACAGACTGACATTAGAAAACACCACAAAGGGTTAAGTGCTGGCTGTAGATCCTGCTCAGTCCTGTTCTATCTCTCGAACCGGAATTGCTGCTGCCCTTCTGGGAGTGAGACTGGTCCAAGGCTGGAGCTTAACCTATATTAGTTTGGGTTTTTATTGCTGCGAAGAGGCACCATGACCATGGCAACTCTTATAAAGAAAGCATTTAATTGAGGTGGTGGCTTACATTTCAGAGGTTCACGTGCAAGCAGATGTGGCGCTGGCTACATCTTGTCCAGAAGGCAGCAGGAAGTCAACTGAATGTCACACTAATGAAGCTTGAGAAAAAAAGACCTCATAGTTCACCCCCACAGTGACACAGCTCCTCCACCAAGGCCACACCTACTTCAACAAGGCCACGCCTCCTAATAGTGCCACTCCCTTTGGGGACCATTTTCTTTCAAACTACCACATTCTCTTTCTCATTTTTCACATTTCCTGTGCTCACACATAGTATGATGGTTTGAATGAGAAAGGTCCTCCATGAAGTCATTGTATTTGAACACTGGGTTCCCTACTGGTGGCCCTGTTTGGGGAAGTTATGGAACTTACACAAGCAGTGGAGCCTTGCTTTTACTGGGGTCTGATTTTGAAGGTTTATAGCTGCTCCCCATTTTTTTCAGTTTATGTTCTCTGCCTCCCCCTCTGTCTCTCCTTCTCCCTGTCCATCTCCCTCATCATCATCTCTCTCTCTCTTTTTCTCTTCTTCCTGTGTCACACCATGCCTTCCACCATTATGGACCCTCTCTTTGCAACTGCAAGCCAACCTAACCCTTGTTTTGTAAGCTGCTTTCAGTCACGGTATTTCATCCCAGCCGCAGAAGAGAGGCTGAAACAGAGAGTATGTGCCCAACACACGTGCTTGGCAAAGACAAGTTTTGTCAGCTTAATTTTAAAAGTTCTGTGGACTGGCAGTTGTTTCATAGAACTTCATGTGGGGAGGGAATTCCGAGGGAGGCTGGAAGCTCTCAGACGCTTTGGTTTTAAATCAGTGGAATGTTTATGCTCTAATATTTAGTTTTAAATCAAAACTATACTTTCACTTTAAAGGGGAAAAAAAGTAGATATAGAGATACACACCAAGAGAAAGAGTAGAAATGCAGACTATGACCTTTAAAAGAAAAACTTCTTGGTCTTTCTTCTATTTTGAATAGGTCTATATAAGCTATGCAGTATTGATAACTACTATGGGTTGTTATTATGGTTGTGGTTTACATGGCTCCGTTCCTGATGTATTAAGTAATGTCTGTCAGTTAAGAGATTCAAACTAGGTCTCAAACATAAGGTGTTGGGTCTCAAGGGGGGAAAGTCCCATACAGGAAAGAATTAGGGAGAAGTGGTTTAAAAACTGGCTAGCGCCTTTGGACAGTGTGCTTGCCGAGAAGTGGCACAGAATTTCCATGGACGTGGGTGCCGGTTTCAGGCAGAGCCACTGTACAGCCTGTTGATGAACTGTGAAGTACAGTGGCCACTCCCCATGCAGGACAGAGGGGGCCCGCTCTTCCCACTATTCTCTGACCATCTGGAAAAACTGGCTTTTCCCCTCCCCTTTTCATTTATTTACTTTTTGTTTTTGAGATTATAGTTTGATTACATTGATTTCTTCCCTTTCCTCCCTCCAAACCCTCTTCTATATCCCTCCCCACTCACCTTCAAGTTCAAGGCCCCTTTTCCGTTGTTCTTGCATGCATATAAATATGTGGATATATACATACACACACACCTAAATATGTAGCTGAAGTTTTCCTGTGTCCCGCCCAGTCCACAGCCACTCAGACCCAAGTAAACGCACAGAGGCTTATATTAATTAAAACTGCTCGGCCATTAACTCAGGCCTACCACTAACTAGCTCTTACATTTAAACTCAGCCCATTTCTGTTAATCTATATGTCACCACATGTTCCGTGGCTTTACCTGTGTGCCATGACATGCTGATCCCTGGATGGTGGGCTGGCATCTCCTGACCCAGCCTTCCTCTTCCCAGAATTCTCCTTGTCTGTTTATCCCACCTATACCTCCTGCCTGGCTACTCGCCAATCAGTGTTTTATTAAACCAGTGCACAAAAGCATTATCCCACAGCATAAATATAACTTGTTTAGCCCACATAATGCTAGTTGCATGTGTGTTTGGCCCTGGACAATCAATGCTGTGCTCTTCTCTGTCGAAGGCTATCTCTTCCATTCATTCCCAGGTTTCCTTAGTTGCCTATAGCTCTTTGTGTAGAGTTACAGGAAGCCTCATGGGCTTTTCTCCATCTAGTTTGGCATTTTCATTGGTGCCATCCTTGCTTGGCACACGTTTGGGCATTAGTGTTGTAAATGAAACTGTGGTAATGGTTTAGAACAGTGGTTCTCAACCTGTGGGTCGTGACCCCCTTCGAGGGTTGAAGAGCCCTAAGAGCATCGGAAAACACAGGCATTTACATTACAATTTGTAAGAGTAGCAAAATTACAATTATGAAGTAGCAACAAAGTGATTTTATGCTTGGAGGTCCTCACAACATGAGGTAGTAAAGGGTCATAGCATTAGGAAGGTTGAGAATCACTGGGTTAGAGGGTACGTTACTGAGGAGAGGTGGGATTTCTTCGAGTTTTTTGAGACAGCATTTCTCTGTGTAGTCCTGGCTATCCCAGAACTCGCTCTGTAGACCAGGCTGGCCTCAAACTCAGAGATCTGCCTCCCTCTGCCTCCCGAGTGCTGGGATTAAAAGGCAGGACTTTTAGAAGATTAAACGAGAGAAGAAACTGATCGTACGGAGATCATACACAAGGAGAGAACACTGTAAGTAGAGCATGGCAGGTGCAAATGTCCTGAGGTCGGAGGGGAGACTGATCACTCATCGTCCTTGGGCCTCCACTCCTGGAAAACAAGTCCAAACGTGTATGCTGGAGTCTTCTGTATCTTCCTCACTACAACCAGACAGTTCTATCTAGGGCTTCATTCTTGCAGGAAGCATTCTAATTTAATTTGTGCATACCAAATCTAAGCTTTCTCATAGAGAGCATGTCACAGAATGTTTGTCCTACCAGCCAAGAACATATTCACAGCAAAATGATCAGACATGAAGGAACTCTATACAGCAAATTCATATCCTACCTTAGGGATGTTCAGGAGGTTTTTGGTTGTTGTTTTGTTTTGTTGTTGTTGTTTTTTCGAGACAGGGTTTCTCTGTGTAGTTTTGGTGCCTGTCCTGGATCTTACGCTGTAGACCAGGCTGGCCTTGAACTCATAGAGATCCGCCTGCCTCTGCCTCCCGAGTGCTGGGATTAAAGGTGTGTGTCATCATCATCATTACCACATGGCAGGGAGTTATTTTTAAGTAGAAGAGACTTGCTCACCAATGATATGCAACTGTTTTCCACAGTATAAGGAATGAGCAGAGCTGGTCTGGATGGATCAGGGAAGGAGGCCCAGCAACTCTCTGCTCAGCTCCTTCGTCTTTCCCAGGGAGCAGGCCTCCACTCTCACCTCCATTCTATCCTCTTGACCTTTGTGAAAGCCTCGGACTTCTAGAGCATGATTCGATAAAGCACAACGCTACCGAACCAAGTGTAAGGTGATCAACTAAGATAAGCACCAAGTTCTCAGTCCTTCAGAAACCTCTCCTAGAGGTTCTGAGTATTGTGAGGATAGGTACCATTACTCTCTGACTCACAGAAAAGAGGCAGATAGAGCATTCACAGAATAGAGTTTTCGGTTCTTTTTTTGTAGAGCCAATACCTTGTTTTCCTCAAAACAGAGGTATTCCACCCCTAAACATCCTGACACTCTCTTGGGCTCAGCTTCTGTTGTGGGTTCATATGCCACTCTGACTTTCTCAACCATAGTTCCCCAACGTCATTGCTTGTTCCACTGTCATTAAAACAGTGGCCCTGCCATAGTCCTGCAGGCTCCGTGTGAACACAGACTGGCACCAGTAGGTCTGTTGAATGGATGGACAGACCATTAAGTGGACATATGAAAATATATGGAGAGCCATTCATGGCAGAAGGTAGCAAGGAACCGTGCCAAGGCCACACACAAACATCCTGTGATAGACAGTGGGCAACCTGTTAAAATGATGTAAGTAATGTTGAGCCCTTACTACTGCCCTTCTCTGCCTGTTTTGCTTTCCTTCTTAATTGTAAGTCTCCTTCATTCTCAAGGAACATTCGCTGGCCTACATCCTTTCTTCTTAACCCTCCCTTTTGGTAAATGCCCCTCCTCCATTCTTGGCCATGTGCCATCAATGGACTGATCGCTGCCCAAGTTCCCCGAGGTGTTCTCACTGACTTAAGCCACCCCGCATGTCCTATCATCAGTGGCTAATGCTGACTAGTTGGAGAAAGGACAGTTAACTCAATCAGAGCTGTCCTTCACAGGGACTTCTAGGAAGAACTCAACGAAGAAACTAAGAGTGTAAAATTTAGCTCTAACCCAACTCCAGTCATCTAAGTATCTAGCTGAAGGACTGAGGGTGCTGGGAAGTCTGTTTCTTCATGTTAAAATGAACACAGTGAGACTGTGGCTGGAAGCACGCACACATGCATACATATGCACATATCTTGGACCGACGCCTGGAGCAAAGATCAACACACATCAGCTGTCCGTGTTGCCATGGTGCTTAGCCCATAGAAAATAGGCAGTAGCACGTGGAGGTGAATGTTTGGACTGCTGCAGCTGAAGCCAGCCCAGTGTTGAGGCCACCCCAGAGGATGAAAAGTCAAGGGACGTGAATTAGTTATGTGAATTAAGCAGCACCTGGAGCCAGCCTTTTCACAAGCCTTGCAGAAGTGTGAGATGAGTTTCTTCTTGTGCAAGACACTACCAACTATTTGGAAACTGTAGGAGGTGAGTCTGAGTAAAAGGGAGTAAGTATCTCAATAGGGTCTTTGACTGCATCTTATCACCACCACACCCCCGGTGTGATAAGATTCCCAGCTGGCTTGCTGTTGCTCGGACTCAAGGAAACAAAAGACTTGTTGAGTCTTTTTTTTCATGTTGCACCAACATCAGCAACAAAGTAACTTGTGGTTCGAATGTGAAATATCCTTCCCGTAGGTTCATGTTTGAACACTTGGCCCTCAGCTAGTGGCACTTCTTTGAAAGTTGTGGAACTTTTAAGTGTGCCACTGAGGTGGGCCTTGAGATTTGATGGCCTGGCCCCCTTTTGGTCTGTCCTCTGCTGCCTGGTTATTAGAACAGCCAGAGCAGCTGCCTCCTGTACCGGCTGCCATGCCTTCCCTGCCCCGATAGACTGTATCCCCTTAAAATGGAATCCAAAACAAGTCTCCCTTCCTTTTAGTTTCTGTTGGGTCTTCTATCATGGCAACAAGAAAAGTAACTACTCCATCAGGCCTCTGTCCATCATCTTGCTTGCACACTGCCCTTGGATCCTTATTATATATAACCTTTCAAAATGGACAACAGCAACAACGATAGCAATTATCTGCTTGACACCAGGATGGGAAGCCAAGGCTTCAGGATATTAGGCAAATTGTCTGCAGTTAGTCAGGGATAGGTATGGACTCCGGATCCTCTCCACCAGAGTCTATGACTTTCCACAGTATCCTCTCCCTCCCCCTGTAGGTGCAGCCATAGTTATCCAGGACCCCAAAGGGCCAGTGGCCCATGTTCAGCCACTTGAAAGCCCTGGAGCAAAGCTCAGTCCTTCCTGATTTTGTTATTGGCTACACAGCATAGGACTCAGGCCAGGGATGCACGCTGATTAGCACCTGAGTGATTATAAAATCAACTGTCAAATTTTAAATTAATCAATGTCATACTTAAATCTTAAGCTTGCTGATCTCATTTTCTTACAGCTGCTTTAGGCCGACTGAACACTAAAAATAGAAACAATGATGAAATTAGTGCACAGCATTTTCCTTTTTTTTTCTTTCCTCCTTTTCAACCTCAGGCTCTAGATGGGTGGTAGTCCTAATTAGGAAATAATTTCCTTTAAATTAATAGCAGATAGCCATAGTCACACTAAACGCTGTAATCCACAGCTCAATATTATTACCTTGGGCCACAATGTTATGTTGGCAAATGTTCCTGTGGTGAATTGTGATTGTCCTGTTTTTAATAGCTATTCCCCCCTTCTCTCTGTAGCATTAACCTCTCGAAAATCCACTTATAAACTGTTCACTCAAAAAATTAATTGTGAAGGAAATTATATGGATTCAGGGCCACTTTCTGATACCGAGTCCACAGAGGAGGTCCCCTGAATGGTGATGAGGGGCTCTGACTTGATCTCAGGCCTCTCACCTACACTGGTTTGGAGGCTGCTAATGACCAAGAATGGGAGTCAGTGCGAATTCGAATCCTTTTGTGAATGATCTCCAGGATTCCCACTACTAGTGTTCTGTAATTCATTATTTCGAATGTCAATTGTAATCTTTCACTTTTGCAAAAGACAGGCTGCCGAGCACTCATTCATTACTGGAACAAGTTCTTTACCTCCTGCTGTCCTCAAGGAAGAAAAAATTACTGAGTAGAAGTCATTTTCTGAAATGCAAACATCATGGAAGAAAACACAGCAGTAACTTTCAGAGTAAAAACCTTTCAAGGAGAATGTTGATAGGTGCCGTGTTTCAAGAACTTATAAGCAA
Organism: Peromyscus aztecus; assembly: GCA_902168405.1. Lineage (NCBI taxonomy): Eukaryota > Metazoa > Chordata > Mammalia > Rodentia > Cricetidae > Peromyscus > Peromyscus aztecus. Next base: position 17,984 of record CABHPQ010169884.1, read on the forward strand.
TTATTTCTACACATTTTTTCTAATTACAGTTAATATTAATTTTGTCTATTTGTAGTTTAGAATAATTGATTTTGCATAAAGCAGCATCAGGAAAGGAAGAACTATGCAGTCTTTTAGGAACATTGACTTAGAGACACATTGGATAGTGCTTTTAGAGAGGGCATACCTTTTTAATTACTATAATCCTAATCATGAAAGGCCAACAGACGCTAGTGAAGCTTAGCAGAATTCATAAATGAGCTTTTGGAATGGGTTCATGAGATACTACACACGATTGTCTGTGGTGATATATTGTGTACTCTAACAAAGCTTGCCTGAGGATCAGAGGACAGAGCCAGCCACTAGATTAGACATGAGGCCAGACAGTGGTGGCACACACCCTTAATCCTATCACTTGGGAGGCAGAGATCCATCTGGATCTCTGTGAGTTCAAGGCCACACTGGGAACAGAGGCAGGTAGTGGTGGCACACACCTTTAATCCCAGCACTTGAGATCTCATGCCTTTGCTTTGGAAGCACACAGGCCTTTAACCCCAGGAAGTGACAAGGCTGGGCAGAGAACGGTACATAAGGCGCGAGGAGACAGGAACTAAAGCAGTTCAGCTGAGACCCATTAGGGTGAGTACTCAGACAGAAGCTTTTAGGCTGAGGATTCATGGAAAAAGGATCGTCAGAGGAGTTGGCAAGGTGAGGTTGGCTGTGGCTTGTTCTGGTTCTCTGATCTTTCAGCTTTCATCCCAATATCTGGCTCCAGGTTTTCTATTAATAAGACCTTTTAAGATTCATGTTACAATTGTTTTATATAGAATTTAGGTTAAAAAAAAAAAGTAGGTGCAGGCCATGAATTTACCCCTAGTACCATACCCCCAATACAATTTTTTTAAAAAGTAAATTCATGAAGTCAAGCTCTCTGGTTTCTGTGGGCGGGGTAACTGCCCTGCCACATCCTTCACACACACACACACACACACACACACACACACACACACACACACACACGCACATCTGCATTCTGTCATTTAGGCTCTCCTCACATACCAAGGTAGAGAGTGAATGGAATAATTGATGTTCTTCCTCGCTGTACAGTGAGTGTTTGGTCCTCCATGGCTGTTAACAGAGTGGCTTATTCTGCATCACTAGTGCTGGAATTATAGGGGTGTTTTTACCATGGTTAGACTCCTTCACATTCTTTTGACTCTTCTGTACCCCAAGACTCCCTCCTCTCTTGTGTGTTCTTTGCTGTTGGTAGTCTTTCTATATGCCAGACTGAGGGCCTGAGACAATCCATGATACGGAGTTTCCATCAGTGGTCTGGTCAAAGGCTAGAATAGCATTCTAAATTTCTCCCCAAGACACACATACACCGTGAAGGTGAAACCTTCACAGTTTTCTTCCTCACACGCTCCCGGGCTGCGTTAGCACAAGCGTATATATCTCTGTACATGTCCAATTAGCGGCGAATGCCTTTGCATGTTTCTGCTGCTCTCCTGTAAATGTTCCTATCTATTTTCATTTGTAACTGTCCCATTTTCTGGCCTGTGTATTTTATTCCCTCCATTAGATTTCACACTCCTAAGAGGAAGGGCCTGTATCTTCTATTCCATTTTAATTCCCTAAATTCTCTACAAACAGAGCTTAATGGGTGCTCTCGGGCTGCCTGCTGTACCTTAACAAATAGCTGTGCCTCTGCCAGTGCCCCGGGCTTTTCACAGGAAGCTTGTTGCATGGCTGTGCTACTTTTGACCTTGAACAAATCACTAAATCCTGGTCCGTTGAGTACTTTCCTTTCATCATGGAAACACTGTTGCCAAGGGGCTGTGGCCCAACTGCAAACCACAGATGTGACCCCTCTGTGAAAGTGAGGACAAGGGGGCTTAAGTCACTCTCTGGACGGCAGCTTTCTAGGGCTAGGGAAATTGCACATAATGAATAGCCCCGCTGAATATAGATGCAATCGCTCTCTTCCTCTGAAAAGAGGACAGCTTAACAGTCAGGCTGATGATGACACTTTTTTAGGGGGGTCCTTTTCTTGTATTTTAAAAAATAAAAACAAGGGCATCCTACAGAATAATGACATTGAAATGATATTCTATTTGTGAATGAGTGTAATGAATACAGAGAAAATTGTGGACAATTAGGCTGATGCTTCTTTCTAGGCATAGCCACGCCCTTCCCATTCTTCCTTTTCCATCCTGCCCAGGTTTTTTGAGGACAAGTAGACAGTTGGTCATTTTTGGACTTCCTAGCTTTTTCTCTTATTAGCTGTTGGAGAGTGTGTTGTTCGCTTTTTAGTCCTGAAAAAGGACTGTTTTACATTGAGAGTTTCGATGAGGAAGTGAGTGATCGCCCCAAAGGATAGTATCCTAAAAGCTTTTGAGCTGCCAGAGTAATGACTGGGAAAAACAGCAGACAGAGGAAAATATTAAGCCTAAGGTCTGAGAGGAACTGGCACCCAAAAGCTGTCATAGAAAAGTGAAAACCATCTGATTTGATGCTCAGAGGCCTCACATGTTACTTCCAGGCCGAGTGATCAGGACAGTAGGTGATCATCCAAACAGCACCCAGTTTTGATGGGATTGGAGGGCTGGTTGCTTTTGGAATGATTGTGTTCGGTGTCCTTTGTGATCAATGATTGGCTTTATGGTTGTGTTGGCTAATTGGTTGTCTACTTGGTTCCATCTGGAAGTAACTAAAACTCAAACTAAGCAGCTGGGCACACCTGGGAGGGATTTCTCTTGGTTGAACCATCTGAGGTATGCGACCCACTATAAATCTGGATCATTTGAGGTCAGAAGACCTAACCTAAGTCTGGGCCACAACTTCTGGCGGCAGCCTACATAAGAGAAGGGGGCTTGTGTTCCTTATCTGTTTGCCCTCCTTCTCACTGGCAAGTTCATCTATCCTGAGATGTTCCTTTGCTGGTATTAGAACCCACTTTGCTGTGAAACAATCTTTGTACACTGTAAATGTGTATTGCGTGCATTGTTTAAAAAGCTGATAGGCTGATAGGGCAAGACAGGAAGAGGTTGGGCAAGACAGCCTGACACAGAGAGAATTCTGGGAGGAAGAAGGGATAGAGTTAGAGGAGACACCAGCCAGATGCAGAGGGAGCAGGAGGTGAATGTGCCATGCTAATAAAGGCACCACCATGTGGCAGAGCATAAATAAGGAATATGGGTTAATTTAAGTATAAGAATTAGCTAGTAACAAGCCTGAGTTATTGGCCAGGCATTTATAAGTAATATTAAGCCTCTGAGTTGGTTATTTGAGACCAGGCAGTTGGGACAGGGAAACACCCATTTACACTATATTTTGGAATTCCAATGGGGACTGAAAACTGCCAGCTCTCTAGGATATTTCTGGGATAGTATATCAGTTTTGTTCCATAGAGAACCCTGATTGATACAATGATGATCAGACAAGCTCTGCCTAGCAGATGTATGAAGTACATTTCCTTGGCTCTAACCTTGATTTCTGATTAGGCTCCTGGTCTTACTGGCTGTTAATCCAGTGAAAAGTGATAACTGCCCAGTGTTTGAAATTTCTCCATTTCCTTAGAAGAATCTTTTTTTCTTTCAACACCACACTTTGAAATTCACCTTTCATTTCATCAAAAAAGAAAGAAAGAAAGAAAGAAAGAAAGAAAGAAAGAAAGAAAGAAAGAAAGAAAGAAAGAGCTCCCCTACAGAATAATATTAAAGGAAAACTCAGCATATATTTGTAAGAATCAGTTCTCCCAATAGGGGGAGTTCAGACATGGCTCTGTCACCCCAAGCCAGAGAGGGGTCCTTCCACTCACTCATCTTGAATCGACTTTAAACTCCATTGCTTTAGTCTTCAGGGTGGGCTGGCAGTTCTTGACCCATCTGAAATCATTCTCTTTTTTTTTGTCTCCATGCCTCTGCCTGCTCTGACACAGACACCCAGGCTATGGTTTCTTTTTGATACCCCAGATATTTGACCTCGTGCAGAGGCTCTTTACAATCTAATAAATAGAGAAGGGTGATGTATTTACCCCATATCTGTAGACATTCAGGCCTATCTCACAAAGAAAATTAATTCATCTCTAAGGCTCAGGGCTTCCCAACTGCTTCAAAGTCATGCCCTCGTATGCATTGATGTGAATATGTGCATATACATCCAGGGCTTAAGAAACAGAGTCCTCTGTACACCGCTGCAGCTGGGTTCGGGGACTAGTAAAACACAGCTGGGAATTCTTTTCAACTCGTAATGGGCTCTACTCCAAGCTCTAACCATCCCACTGTTTGTTTAAAAACCCTTATTCAACCCTCAGGGGACACACGAATTCCTATAGGGCGTCGTGGGTAAGAAGACACCATCGTGCCCTGCTGTGGTCCAGAGGGCATGAGCCAACCTCTTCGGGGGCTAAGTGAGGGCAGACAGGAAAGTGCTGGGATTTTCCTTTTTGTCCCTGGATAGCTTCTGGCAGAGGCTGGCGGTACGTACAAGGGAAGAAAATAGTTTTGTTTATTTATTATTAATAATAAAGCCGTCCCCACTCTTTTCTATTGTGTTTTTATTAAAAAAAAAATGATGCCACTAGGAAAAGATAGTTTGAGAAGTTTCTCTATGAAAACAAGATACCCTCTATATAGCAAAGGGTCAAGCCACAAAATGACCTTTCCCTCCCTAATCTATTTGGCTTAATTATAAAAGCATATGAAAGAGTCTCTGAATATTAACTTTTGCTCTAGATACTGTGGCTAGGTTTCTCTTTTCTGCTCTGCTCGGGAACATTGGTCAAGTATACATTCACTAGCTTTTCAGGGAAAAGAAGCCAAGCTGGGCAGTATGTATGAGCACTTAAAGATAAAATTCAAATATCAGTATCAGCAGTAAAGTGAGAAAGCCAGAGAGACTGGCTCCATGCTCTGCCGTGACCCGCAATTGGTCTATTGAAGCATGAATTTTGGTTGGAAGGAAATAGATTCTCCAACAATAATTCTGAACGTTAATTTTAAGGGCTCTCCCACAGATTTACTTCACTTCTGAAAATACTATGATTCAAATTAATGATCCCTTTGTTTGAATAGAAGAGATGCAGAGATGAGAACAATGTTCCGATGCCTGTTTCAGAGACAAGGCTCTGGGTCACATGTCTATGTTATCCTAGAAATGAGGAGGACACAAACAGGAATCCATGCCAGTCTTCCGGTCTCCCAGAGACAAAGGAATGCAAGTGCCCTAGAAAGACAAATGATAACACTTTTAAAGCATGAAAGTCAGGGGTTGAGTGGCTGTCAATTATTGAGGGCTGTGAGGAGTGAAAAGGTGGAGTATAGAGGATTTGTAGCACCACGAAACCAGTCTGTATGATGCTACAATAGTGGACCCGGGTCACTGTCCATTTGTCTAACTCCATAGAATGTTTACCATCAAGAGTGAACCATGATACAAACAGAAATTTGAGTGATGATGATGATGATGATGACAGGTTGCTATACCTACACAGATTTACACACGCCCCTTTTTGTTGGGGTGTTGATAATGGGAGAGGCTGTGAATATGTGAGGAGGCGGCAATAGGAAATGTCTTTGCTTTCTGCTCAGATTTTCTGTGAACCCCAAAGTAATCCGTCTATGAACATTTTTAAAATAAAGATGTGTTTAATCTTTTGGCAAGTTTACATTACAGCATCCTTGAAAAAATGTCTTGTTGAAAAAAAAATCAGAATTTCTCCACTTTAACCTCCTTGTTATCCACAAATAGATAAGAGGGTGTATTGCAATCATGGCTTCCGTATCCCAGTTCAGGACTAATCCTTGACAAAACTTTTCCCCATTCTTTTCTTTTATTCAGGGTTTAATGAAAGCCAACTACTGGGCAGATTCTGTGACAAATGTTAAGGATAGAGTGGTATGACCCTGTCCTGGTCTCCTGCAGAGTCTTGAGGTGGAGAGGAGCTAATAAGCAAGCAAGCTGCTGCACTGGAGAAGGGTGACGGTAACAGCGGCTGTTAACAAGGGAGGGGTACTTAGAAACACACGGGGGACAAGCACACAGTCACACATGGAGAAGGGGTCAGGGGACACTCTCTAGAGAAATACACGTGCGTGCTAAGAGGAGAAGGACCGGGACTCAGGAGAAGGATGGGAAGTCGGTGTGTGTGTGGCAGAGCAGTACAGAAGGCAACATGTCCAGCTTTTCGTTAACGGTTTTGAAGAAGGTGTGAGCTTCCCCTGACTAGAGCCGTCCAGCTCCAGTGGTTGTTTCTGTTTATATTCTTCATGAAGGAATGGTCAGTGAGTATCAATATGAGCAGCTGAGTGTGTCAAATAACCCACTTCTGCACTCATCAAAGTAGGCATACCAGGACTTATTATGGATCAAGCCATAATAAGATGAGATTTGATACAAGGATGATATTACCTGTTATTTCCATGACCATTTTTGACAACTAACAGCAATGGTCTGGGATATTAATTTTTAATTTATCTTTGAAATAATTTATGTGCATTCATACACGTTCTTGAAAATTTCAAAATATGCTAAAGACAACAAATTAAATATTTCTGACTTTATTTCCTTAAACAACATGTCCTGAAATGTATCCCAATAGGCTAACCCACCCCCTTTGCTTTGAATGCATTTTGTGTACACAACATGTAATTGTACTATTAAAATAGACAGTTTTTAATCTTCCACATAATCCTAGAGCAGTGGCCTTGTGTGTTCTCGTTGAGGGCACTTCTAGAAGGGGAACTGCTGAAATGCAAGCACACTGTGCATCTGATAGTGATCCCTAGAGGCCATGTCCATTTGCACTCCCACGAGTAATATCTAAGGTTACATTTCCTCACAGTTGACATATAGCTGGAAAATGATAAAAACAGATTAATTCTAATTTGCTTTTCTCTTATTATCACTGAAAGTTTTTCCTACCTCTGACCGAGCTTTCTATAAAATTTATTTTTTATGTTTTTATTTATGTTTGTGGGGTGTGTATATGGGCATGTATGTGGATGTGTGTAAGTGTGTGTTTGTATCTGTGTGTGTGTCTGTCTGTCTCTGTGTGCACGTGTGCAGGTGCCTGTGGAGACTTGAGGTGTTGGATCTCCCTGGAGATGGATTTACAGGGGTTTGTAAGGCCCTTAAAGCAGGTACCCGGAACTAAACTCAAGTCTCCTATAAAAGTAGCAAGCAGTCTTACACACTAAGCCAGTCTCTCCAGCCTAGAAGAGATTTTTGCGACAAAACAGTTGTTTGCATTCTCTTTCTGTGAACTGTGCATACAGAAATGGACTCAGTGTCTATCATGATCTGACTTCTTTATTGTTGTAAGGAAGTTCTGTGTAGATCGGAATATGATATATATGGCAAATAGTTTCCCTAGATTTTACTGAGAGTGGCCTAAATACTGTTGAGGACCGAACTTGTTTTAGCTTACTCCCTAAATGGGAAATGAGAACATACACACTAGATCAAGTGGTATAGGGAATTCTAAACTGCTTTCAAAGAAATCTTTTGCTTGGATTAAAAAACCCTGCCTTCAACATAGAGGGGAAAAATTTTATTTCCATCATTAAATATTCTTCCCATTACTCATATCCATCACTTACAAAGTCAATGCATTTCCAGTGACAGGATCACTTCATCCCCCTGACTCTCTAAAGGCAGACACATGCCATGTACCTAAACTCAGCTTTCATCAAGAATGTCGGAAGGTAGTTCTCCAGTTGGAAGAGATATAGGACAATGCCACCAGTTATCTCCTTCAATATTGTCTGTCTAGGTGACATTTGTCAAATTCATGACCTCTAGTTATAACTGTAGCTCTGCATTACTTTCAATAAATGCCCTTATTGTCAACTATTTCCTAATGCATTTGTTTTGGTTCTTCCTTTTAGAGAAGGGAAGTATGGATTCTACCACTCCATGCCTCCCTACTTAGATTTCTTTTATTATTGCTGTTGCTACTTTTGATGAATTCATTTTTGGTGAAGGTGATCCAGATAATTACCAACCAATTCAATCAGAATTTCTCTGGCGCTTGCCTTTAATCCCAGCACTTGGGAGGCAGAGAGAGACAGGTGAATCTCTGAGTTCGAGGCCAGCCTGATCTACAGAGTAAGTTTGAGGCCATCCTGGCCTACAGAATTTCTCATTAAATAGATTTGCCTACTGCCTGTGCTGTGTGAGAACCGAGGCCCAACAAACTAACAGTAGACTTTCAACTGATGACATCATTGTTTCTATTCTTTGTGTGTCTGACAACAGGTTATTAATGACTTTAACTCGAAATGACATTAGGGACAGAGACTGTCTCCATCTCTCTCTGTGTCTCTGTGTGTCTATGTCTCTCTGTGTCCCTCTTTTTGTGTCTCTGTCTCTCTCTATTTTATCCTTTCCTCCCCCCCCCCCCCTTTTTCTCCCTCTGAAGTAGTAGGAAGCAACAGTCATGATGACTTCCCAACTTGACCTTTGCTGCTTTTTATTTTGTTCTGCAGGACTGTGTTTTGTCTTCATGCTATTGTGTGGCAGACCTTGTCAAGGACAAGGACCTCATTGCCACAGCTTTGGATACTTAGTGCTCTACATGTTGCTGGGAATAGATTTTGTACAGAATGTATGCTGTGAAAGAAGTCATTAAGTTTTTAAGATTCTTTCAACTACACAGGAATATATTGGACGTGCTACAGTGGATTTATCAAGTTTGGCTATAGCTAATCACACAACTAGAAAACTCCCACAAAACTGTACTTTTTTCAAAAACAAAACAAAACAAAAACCCACAAAAACAAAAAAACAGATCACTCCAGAAATTATCCTATGAAATGGGAATGTAAGTATGCAAAAGATAAAGGTATGACTAGTAGCTGTGATGTACAGTCCATCCTGCTCCACATATGTATCCACGAATCTTCTTCCTCTTCTCGGTGATGCTTGTCTGTGTATGAAGAAGTGGAATCGGTGTGGGAGAAGCTGTACAAAAGGATAGGCATGGGAAGAGAATGGAGAGAAAACAAAAGAACAAAAGGAAGGAGCTAAAGAGAATGAAAGGAACAGACAGAGAAAGTCAGGATTGGTTCCACTATCTGCCTTTATTCTATCAAAAGTTAAGTATAGTATTCATAAAAATGTTTTAGGAATCAACTCTTCAAACAGACATTAGAAAAGAGATGAGAAGGACAGGATAGTAAGCAAAGAAACCTTGTCCCACAGAAAGGCTATGGAAACCAGCGTGGACATTGACAGCATCTCTCTAAAGGCAGCTCCTTTCCACTACAGCTCCATAGCACACCATATCCCCATTTCCATTCACTTAGTGGAGGTCATTGAGTTGTGCTGTGTAAGACACGGTGTTGATGTGAACATGAGGATTGTAGCAAGATGATTGCAATAGGCATCTACCATCCAAACCTTACATTCAAACCTTCAGCTAGACCCTAAAATAGCAATTCATGTTTGCAAGGAAAATGATAAAGAGTAGGAAATCTTCTAAGAGGGGAGATCCTCAGCTGATGACTTGATTAGTAGTTTTATATTTCCTTTTCAAAATGACATTTTTCTAAATGTCTGAACTTCTCAGTAATCCATTGTGCATAAAATGAAATAACTCATTATTTTGAAGTATTTATTTCAAGTTTGACCAAGACAACAGCCCATTTTTGAATTCTATGTTATTATTATTTGTGTTACTTATGTGACCATACACGTATGCTAGTAGTCTTCACTAGAAGCCTTTGCCTTCAAGGACTATGACATCAATATATGAATACACATATGTGATGCATGATGGAGCCAGTTATTTATAGAAATATGACTTTAGAAGCTCTTCCATTATTTGGACATATTCACTGCAGGATGCTACAGGAAGGGTAGAGTCAAACTTGATACCAAGGAAAACCATAGGAAGAGTTGGGGTTTCAGTCAATGTAATGGATATAGTAGAATTTGAAGATGTTATGTAACTGGCATTCCCTGACACCTTCAATGCTGTCATTACAAAAAAATGATGTTAGGTTCATTTTGGGGGGAGTGGTAGAGAAGGACCACTTTTTAAATTTTAGATTTAAATTATATCTGAATACATTTGTAAAATGTATAATTTTATCATTATAATATTGATGATGGATTTGGGAAGGGATTTCTATATCCATATTGGGAATACCACTCAGATAAACTTAAGAAATAAGTAAAACTAATTAGCTTGAGGTATGTCAATCATCACTTCTTTTAATACAAAGAAATAGAGCTCTGAGCCTAGTCCAGCAGGAAACATTGATTCTAGCGGAGGAAGGGCCAAGATCAGGTCCTAGGCTTTGTTCCTAGCTTGATCTTCAAGTGAAAATTTCCATTTGGGAAAACAAAAATAGTAATTTTGCTTCAGTGAAGCAATAGATCAGGGTGGGCTCACCCTCGATTCCACCAGTGTAGACAAAAGTAAATGGTGTTAGGAAGAAAGCTGTAGTTATGGCAGCAAGAGCTGAGGCGGTCTCAGCTTAGACCTGCCAAGGAGCCTGTGTGGCTTGGAGAAAACTGGACAGATCTTTTGTCCAGTGATCAAAGGTGACCCTAGCATAGAGGTCAGGGAACTTGAAAGAAGGGCAGAGGTGAGCAGAGTCCACCAGAACACAACTGCCAAGGACTTAGCATCAATATACAGGGAAAGGAGTATGAGCCTTGGGGATCCACCTTCAAAGGGGGAACACAGACAGTCACAGAGCCACAAGTGCAAATCCTAGGGCTGCTGCTGAGGCTCTGGCTGAGCTGGTTCCCAGCACTTCATATTGTACATGTCATTGTCAATATTGTCTACCAGGCAGTGACTATTGCCACCATTTCAGGAGCCTCGTAAAGTAAAACTGCATTATAATTTCAGTGCTGTTAAGAGAAACTAAAGGTTACAACAAAATGAACCCCTGTTACCAGAGATATGGAGTTCTTCTTCCCCGAAAGCAGCTTTATAGCATATAAAACCAACCTTCCTCTCTGCAATTAAACCAGAACAAGATAGATGTGTCTCATTCCTTGACGTAATGGCCTTGAGGCATCTTAATGGAAACACTCTAATAAAAGTTTATCTCAAATACTGACCAATCCTTTAGCACTGGCTACAGGAGATGGCTGGGCAGCAGCCCCAAAGCATTCAGGCTTATCGGAAAAGACGTTCCTGTGTCAAAACGAAGTGATGAAGAAATCAGGATGAATTGTGAGATGGGGAAGGATGAGAAAAACACAATTACATCTGGACAGAGTCCTTCACCTCACAATTTCAGAGAACCAATATCCGAGCTCTCAGTCAAAAGTCTTCCGAGGGCCACCTGATAACTCTGTTAGGCCATCCACAGTGGCTAGGGCAGAAAGACCCACAATCTCCCACTTCTCTGGGAAGTGTATGAAGGAGAACAGGGTACACACACTGTAGTTCTCACACGGGAAGCAGGTTCCTTCAAAAGGAAGTCCCTTTCTAGTTCTCTAAAAGGAAGAAAAAAACAGGACTAAACAAAACAAGATCTTCTAGCTTGTCATAAAGACAACCCCAAAAAGAACTCAGAAAGAAGCACAAAGTCTCCCCACTTGCCATTAATTCAGTGTCCCCGCATAGATGGCCCCGAATTGCATTTCCCTTACAGTGTTTCCCATTTCCACAGGAATAGTGACATTTCTGAACCTGGCCTTCCATAATGACTGTATTCCACCACTCCAGGCCCTGTTCACACATATAGATTCCGTTCTTCACCCAGTTACCTCAGTAGGGAACTAGGCACTGAGGGATCCTCATTTCAATCTACGCCACCTGGTAACAAGTTAGTGCTCAGGGTACAAAAACAAACAGTAACCAAGTCACCTTAATTTCAGAGGAAACAAGGGAGTTTGAGCTACTGTAGGTAGTCATTTTCATGTGAAAAGCAGTTGCTTAAGATCTTCAGCTGTCCTTACTGAAGAGGAAAGCAGGGCCCAGCTTTATATGATTTAGCAGCCAAAACCGGAATTCATTCCCTGAACTCACTTCCTGTCACTCACCTCTGCTTGGGCAAGCCACCTTGCTTTACTGATGTGGTCAACTACAGCCCTGGGAAAGGCCATCCTGAATGGTAGTCACAGTCAATGAATTTCAGAAACTCATCCAGTCCTGAGCCAAGGCCATGGGCTTAAGTTGGTCTCAGTTCAAGTCTGTGTCTTACAAGCTGCTATCAAATCTGGGCAAGTCGTTCATTTCCCTAAACTTAAAGCTTGCACGTCTGTGTAAGAGCAGCTACTTCACCTGGGCCTTAGGGGAGAAACTCCGATAACGGTGATAAAGGAAAGATCCCTGGCAGGTAGGGGTTCTGAGAAAGTAGGCCTAAATACAGTTTCTCAGGCCAAGGATTTGGCTGAAATATTCATGTGTCTTCAGAATCATTTGTCTCTTCTGCCTTCTGGCCATGAAGTAACGCTTTTGAAAAGGAAACCGATTCAATGTGTTTCTGTTCTGCATTCTACGGGTGCCCTCTTTGTCTGGCTACGCTCGCAACTGCCACAGTGAATAATGAAAATTCTATAATGTTTTCACTCAACTTCTGCCTCTTGGCAGCCATAACCAAAATCACCCTGCAGCTGTCATTGGCAACAGGGATCCCTGGCCAATCACTGACAGCCGCCCTGCTGTGAGGGGCAGCTGCTCCAGAGTATTTCAAGCAGGAAAGTGACAGAGCCATATGCTACCAGGAATCCCCCAATGAGGGCAGGGCTCCCCCAAAAGGATCAGAACTCCTGTTTCTAACTTCTGCCAAACAGCTAAACATATGATCTTTCTGAGATCTTGCTAATCACAGCTGTGAAAGAGAAGACAAAGACTCAGACACTCCCAGGGATACACAAAGTCCTGTTCGAGCCACTGGGTCCCAGTGTGCAGTTGCAGGGAAAGGTGGGTTGTTGTGAAGATCCTTTACGCTTCTTCATTCAGGCCATGGAATCCTAGATGCAACTACAGAAGAAACAAGGATGATGTGTAACTTGGACTCATACACATCATCTTCAGATCCACAGCACGCTCTTCCAAATGCTGCAAATTCAATAAATCTGTGGGGGAAATCTAGGATCCAGGGCTTCTCTCAAATTTTTCCTCCAGAAAGAATTTTCCACTGTTAGCTTGGAAAAACTCTGGTTTCTTGGACTACATGTTCTATAAAAGGTGCATCTAAACTTGTCTTGGTAAAGCGATACTTTATTTCCAGACATCAGAGCTTCTAATATATTGGTATTTACTGTGCATAGCATTTCCTAAATACTGAGATTATGGAGTGAGTGTGCGAGTGTGTGTCTGTCTTTCTTTCTGTCTGTCTGTCTGTCTGACTGTCTCTCTGTGAGTATGCACTCACGTGTGTGTGTGTGAGTGTGTGTGTGTGTGTGTGTGTGTGCATGTGCACACGACAATTTCAGGAACATAATTTCCCTGCAGCATTGGGAAAAAGCCTGGGCTATAAACAACTTGAGGACTAAGACATTTGTCCTTATTACTCTGAGATCCTAGATGATGTCTAGGATAAAGTAGGTATTTGATGTTTGTTGGAAAATTAATGATGCTAAAGGGATTCCTCAGATTTACTTATGCATCGTGGGAAAGAAAACAGTTTATGGTCAAGCTAAGGAAATAGATGCTAGGTTGCACCCAGTCAATCTCACAGTAAAATTTAGGAGAATGCAAAAAGTAAAATTAAAAGGCTTGATATAATACCAGGAAACAAGAACATAGTTAGCCACATGAATAGAAAATAAAAAATATTTTATTGCATAAAACCCAGTAAGTAATGCTTTGTGAATGAATTTCATCTTCACTTTGCCTGGGGACTGATGAGGAATGGGGACTTGAAGGCTGCATGCCTCAAGGCAAAGTGTCTTGTTTGCCTTCCTCATTTTCCCTTGAGCAGGTAAGGAAGGTGAACAAGTTCTGCAAGCATGCTGGTCCTACAGGCTGGAGGAAGTACATCCCCTCACCTGAGCCTTTCTTTCATGCCCCACACCACACGCCACAAGCCTATGCCACACACGAGCCTCCACTGCCCCTTCTGCAGTCTCTCCCTGGCCCACCAGCTGCATGGCAACCATCTGGACCACTGCAGTCCAGCAATATGGCTAATGAGTGTCCTGCAGAGCAGCATAGACACAATAAGGAATCCCACATCAGCTGCCAGGATGCAAGTTGCCAAGTCTAGTGCCTGTCTCCCGTGGAGACTTTCAGGGATGCTGGAGAGAAGGGCTAGGGACCTGTTCTTGGCTTACTACACCTGGCAGGATCCAAGGAGATAAAAAAATTTCACCTATATGCTGAGAGAATAAGCAATTGTGCTGGAAAATGTAGGGCTATAGATACTCCTATGAATTATTAACAGAGGCGTGGCCTGTAAATAGTATATACTGTATTGACTCATGTTGTACTGGGCACTGATTTAAGCACTTTGTATATGTTTATGTTCATCGTTCTCAGAAAATCTCAATGAAGTAGGTGCTATTTTCATCACCAGTTTAGAGATGTGGAAACTGAGGCACACAAAAGGGAGTTATCCTAAGGTCATATAGTCAGTTGAGACTTCTACAAATTTCAAGTTTTTACATGCCCATATTACTTCCAGATATCTGACTTGGGGAAATACCAGCTAATATATAAGGAAGAATGTAAAAATGTTAATTACAATATCATTTATAAAAGCAAATTCAGATACAGTACTTATGTATAAAATCTAAAAATAAATAAAAATTTTAAATTAAAAAAGCAAATGGAGAACAGCATACTTACATATAATGGAATGGTCACTTAAATTACCATAGTCACATTAGAGAGTAATTGTTTGGAAGGAGTCTGGTGGAAGGTCCATCTCAACTCCCCTCCCTATCTCTTTCCCTAAACCCGCCCCCTCAAAGCCCGCCAAAAACAGCTCCTCCCCCAGAGAGGCTCAGTTGAGACCACTCCCACAGGGTATATAAGCAGCATCTCCAAAAAGAGACATGTGGTTCTTCCGGTCTTGTCCCTGTCTCTGTCTCCTCTCTGTGGGGCTGGAAATCACCTGGAAATGCTTTACCCATTAAACTTGGGCTTTTCCTGATTCGGTCTGATTCAGTTTGCTGCGGCGGAGAGGCCTTCAGGGTGCAAAACACTTATCAGTAATACTTAAATTTGATGAGGAAAAAATATATATGAAAAATTATTGAGTCAGTAAATCAGTGTGGAGAATGATGCCCATTGCATAGTTCTAGTCATATAAAACCTGACTCTAAAAAAGTAGTATTATCTGTGTATGGAAGGAGACACATCATTTTGTTTGTGCAATGAGAAGAAACATCAAATCGGAGGTCACCTTTTTTAAACATGAATGCCCCATTTCTTCTTAAGGAAAAGTTATTTGTGTCTCACTGTGTAACTAAAATTGCATAGGCAGTTAAAGAATGGTTAAAAGTTTCATCAGAAAAATTAATACACACAAAACAAAACTACCAAGTGATCGAGGTGGGGGAGGGGCAGAGCAAACAGGCTTAGCTCGCTGTCTCCATGAGGTTTGGGCTGGTCTGATAAACATTTGAAAGATATCAACCCAGTTTTATCTTTCCATCGATTCTCTTAAATCCTCCATTTTATTCTTTATTATTTATTTTCCTAAAGCCTCGTAGTATTTATTGTGAGGAGAGTTTGGTGGGGAAGAACTTTGGTAGGCCGTCAAATTATCTGCATCTTGCGTTGAAGGCAAAGCAGGGTGTTATTTGTGGAGAGTAAGATAAGTCAGTTGTATTTCTTCAGTGTACAAAAATACTTTTTAAATCTCTGGTAGAATATCTATAATCAAGCAAAATCTCTTCCTGCGCTCCAAGGGATTCTATGTTGCCAAAAAATACAATTACTTTTCAGAACTTTCAAACAAACTGTAGGAAAATGTCAGAATCCAAAATAAAAATCTGCAAAGAAACTCATTTCAATGGAGCCCATTTTGTCTGCAAGGTGCCAGCTTGCTGATCTCACCGGAATGAGTTGGGTTGCATTTGTCTTGTGAGCACTGAGTCATTCTGCCTAGCACTGAATTCTGTCAATGGAAACCTGTTGGCCTGCCTGGTGTGAGATTCTGCATAAGGCCTGTGTCTGTCTTCTGGTGGAACTCAGTGTCCCACTGGATCTGCTGCACACACAGTGTAATGGTGATTGTCTCCAAACTGATTACAAGTAATTACAGAGTGACAGGTCTTAGGGACTTCCAGAAAACCTTTAAATCTTCTGAAATAGACACAGACTTCTGTGACTATCTTCAAACTCGAAGGCCACTGTCTCTGACTAAAGGCTATGTGGAAGGCTCTGTACTGTTCTTGGGTCTTAGCTAGTCCTTGGAGGGGCTGGGGGTGGGGGATGGAGGGAAGTCTCAAATTGAGTATCTACTTGTGTTATTAATGCTACTTCAAGTTCTCACACCTCCTGCCTTATTTAGTACCCACAAGCCTCTAAAATGTTGCTATTCCTCTCCCTGTTTTCCACAATGGGCCACTGAGGTCATTTCATGTAAAGCCCACAACCCGTGTATTACATGTCAGACTCAGAATTTGAACCAAGAGCCATCTTAATCTAAAGTCCAGATTCTTTCCACTTAATAGCCAAGAAAGATTACACTGATTTGGTTAGATCGATAAGATAGTATTTGACGGGCTATTGTCCTTCTCTGTTCTATATAAAGCAATCAGAATCCTTCTCTAATTATATGCAGCTGTAATTGAGGATCAGGCAAGGGGAGAACATACCCGAGGCTGTACTTGGACCCAGGGTTCCAGTGTATTCAGACACTTTGCACCTCAGTAGACTAGGATTTATCCATCTTCCACAGGTGATCACCCAAGGGAAGAGTTACTTTGGCACTGAGAAAACATGGCCCTGTCAGGTTGTATTAGATTCCTGTCACCACAGTGAAGCACCTATACTGTTCCACTGGAAAGGAGTGTGGTGGCTTAAAAAAAAAAAAGGCTCCCATAGGGAGTGGCACTATTGGGGGTGTGGCTTTGTCAGAGTAGGTGTGCCTTGTTAGAGGAAGTGTGTCACTGGGGGTGTGGGCTTTGAGGTCTCCTATGCTCAAGCTATGCTCAGTGTGACACACAGTTGCACCTGCTGCTTATGGATCAGGATGTGGAACTCTCAGCTCCTTCTCCAGCACCATGTCTGCCTGCATGCTGCCATGTTTCCTGCCAGGATGATAATGGACTAAACCTCTGAAAGTGTAAGCTAGCTCCAATTAAACGTTTTCCTTTGTAAGAGTTGCTATGGTCATGGTGTCTCTTCACAGCCATAGAAACCCTAACTAAACAAGGAACAAAGGTGTTATCTTGCTCACGGTTTAGAGTCTCAAATACAAAATGAGTCGCTGAGGAGGGTGGTTGATGACAACGGTCAAGGCACACATCGGTGCGAGTGGTCACATCATGAGCCAGGAAGGCTAGAGGGAAAAGGCTGAGAGGAGGGAGGGCTCCCAAACCCTTTCAAGGGAACACCCTCAATTACCTATGAACATTCTCCAACTCCACAGTACCCCCAAATGCTGCAACCCTGGACACCAAGACTCTATGTGCAGACCTTTGGGGACATCTATTAGACTACAATAGTAGCAAAACCTAGCTTCATTTTCCCATGCTACACCTCATCAAAGTAGGACGGCTTTATCTCAGTCATCACCAGTACTTGCAGTCCACCTCAGTGGTTTCTGTTTACTCTTCCTCCTTCAACTGTCCAGAATGGAGCACTTGGTCTCATTATTGAAGGAGAGCAAACACTAGTTACAAAGGAAGAATGTGTCCTCCTTGTCCCTTGGAGCCGTGACAGGCAATGACAGGGAACGCCTTCTGTAACAGGCCCAACACAATACTGGCAGAACCTGAAGCTCTTCTCAGACTTGAGGCCTCTGCACCCTGCCACAGAAGAGGCCAGAAATAGCTCAGAGAAAGTGAAAAGTGTGAGTGGGACCACACGGAGCCTCTCAGGAACAAGTGTGGGGTTCTTGATCTGGAACCCAAGAATCATCAGGTTAACAGAAAACAGAACTAGTCTTTTCAAGAGTGCTGGGTACACCCTTGCAGTTCTTTATTAAAATATTATGCTTTAGGTACTGTTTTATGTATATAGTATATTCAACAAAAAAAGTAAATAATCACTAAAATACATTCATAAGATCAAACAATACAAATCCTAGTATTGCTACAATTGCACCTATGTAAATATAATCTCTATCTCTGAAGGTTACAATAGTAGATAAACTGAAGAAAATCATATGGCTCTTTAGAACACTTGATTTTTTTTTCATTTTTTTCCCCAAGTGTCCTTAATATATGGAAACAAGAGAGCAGTCAACTTGGGTTCTAGAGGTAATATATTTTTTGTGGGCTTCTAATTCTTTGATGTTGGGGTTTTCTACTCTAATTTTAATTAGGAATTTAGGTTTCTGAGTGTTGAAATTTGATGTCATTTGGGATCAAAGTTTTGTGTTAATATATATAAAATCTGTGTTATATATATATAAAATCTGGCTTCTGAAAGTAGCTCTACTAAACCCCAGTGTGCATTGCTACTTTGTCAAATTGCAGTTCTAGTGATGGGGGGAGGGGGGAAAATGAAGTAGGCCCTGCAAGCATAATTTAAAAGTAGAGCTATGCATGGAAAAATCTTTACATAAAATACATGAATCGATCAGAAATTCATTTCAGAAACCATCATGGTTTGCTGGAAACTTGCTAAAAATTATTTCATGGAGAAGACAGATTGTAGAATCCAACAGACAAACACAAAGTAGAAGATGACTAATTGCTACAGCATGTGTGGACCTGACCATGGTGGGATGCTGAGGCCTCAAGCGTGACAACAACTTCAGGATCTAGTGGCATCATTTTAGCTTGTTATTGAACACCCTGCCATCCATCCCTGTGCCTTCAGTGGCAGCAAAGAAGTCAAATGGGGCTTCTTTCTGGGCAACTAGTGTTTGCTTCCAGAATTTTTTTTGTCTGTTTTTGTTTCTTTGTTATATATTTATCAAATCTCAGAGTCTTCACTGAGTTTTGTTCACATGGCCTGAATTAACGAAATCTCTAACTCTATTGTCACAAGTCACTTGGCCAATTTCTCATGAATTTGGAGCATTTTCTGATTTTCAACTGCTTTGAGGAATTCCCACTGTAGGAGGCCTTGAGAAACTTTCTCGTAGGACCACACAAGTTAAACCAATTGAAACACTATTTTTTTTTCTTCCTTAGGTAGGCAGAAATTTTTGTACTATCACTGAAAATCAATCTGGTGGTTCATTTTACTGCAACTACAAAGAACTGTCTCATACCGTGGTTAAAAAAAAATAAAAACGAATAAAATTCAGAAAATGAGAAGCATGAGTAATTTCACACATGCTGCTAAGTACTGCCGAGTATGCGGAGAGACTAGCCTTTAATCTCTGTGGGAAGCCATAACAACTGTAAACTCTTATTTGCTGTCAAATGCCTTTTGCACGGCTATTAGAAAAGATAGGAGGCAAGAAATCCTTCCTATTTATCTTACCTTACTTTTCTGACCTGCTTCTAGTCTCATTAACACTTTCTATTCGTTGATTTTCCAGAATGTGCTGGATTTCACCAGCCCCGGGCAGAATGATAAACTTGGATACAAGAGGTTTGGTGGTTGCTCGCTCTGCCTTCCGGGCACCTGTCTGTCTTCTGCCTCAGCAAGCTTCTCACCTCCTGAACTCAGCTCCTGCTGTTTGTCCAATCCACTTATTAAACACTTAAGGACATAGCCCCAGTGGAATTCAGACCAGTGCGGTCAACTCATCTAGAGGCATGCATCACGGAGTTTCAGCTTGCAAAATGAAATGGGCCTGAAAGAGAGCGGAAGAGCTGGTAGAGGAGCAGATTTACCGAAGATGTCCATCTCCTGAGTGAGGGAGCAAGGATCTAGATTCTTAGCAGGTTCTGAGTAATGCTGTAGCCTTTCTCCTGTTAAATAAGAACCCGGAAGGCCCTGAACCAAACAATACAGAAGAATCTTGGTGCCAGCTTTTAACTGGTGGTAGGAAGCCCCGTGGACAATTATCCCAGCTTTAAGCAGTTAACTAGTTGAGCTGCAACACCAACTGGCTGATGGGTAAGCTGTAACCCATTGATTAACTCTCTGGCTTGCTTCTAGTTTTCTACAAGTGAGGTATGATATTGCTGGTCCTGGGAAATGCCTGGCTGTTGAATTATTTTTGTTTCTTTGTTCAAATGCTCTTGAGTATAAGTGGCCTGGGTTTTTTTGTTTTTGTTTTTGTTTTGTTTTGTTTTGTTTGTTTTGTTGTTTTGTTTTGTTTTGTTTTTTAGCACTCCCTTTAGGACTCTCTTGGTAGACTTTGGATTCTCCTGACCTCCTACTTTGGTTACTCTGAACTGAAACTCAAATAACCACAGTTTCCCAACTTTAGTGCCACTCTCCTCGTTTGGCAACAGTTACCAAGCCCCTTTAGAATTTTGAAAGATCATTCTTATTGTAAACTATGTGTAGCTGAAATTTTTCTCCAGTCCCACCCGGTCCCACCCGCCCCACAGTCCTGTGGCTGCTTAAAAAATAATTCAGAGGCTTATATTAATTACCAATTGTATGGCCTATGGCAGGCTTCTTGCTAGCTAGCTCTTATAACTTAACCCATCTCTATTAATTGGCACATGGCCGTGGCATTACCAGTCTGCTGGCAAATCTTGCTGCTTGTTTGGCGGTGGCTGGGGTCTGTCTCCCCAGACTCTGCCTTTCTCTTTCCTATCTCTCTCCTTGGATTTCCTGCCTGCCTCTAAGCTGCCTTGCCATGGGCCAAAGTGGCTTATTTATTAACCAATGGAAACAACATATATTCACAGCATACAGAAAGATATCCCACAACAACTATGTATCAGTTGGGTAGGTAAGCGGTGGATGGTTTCAATGGCATCTTAAGTGTAAACTCTTCGGGGATTTTAAGAGCCAATTGGCATGACCTGGGTGACTTGCAATGAGCCCCAAGTAAGAGTATATCAAAAAATTTGACAAATGCCACACAACCTAGCTATCCCTGTTCCCTAGGGTGCAAGAGCCAGGACTGACTCAGGATGTGACTCCCCACCACACATCATCTCAGTCTGCGTAGCTGTCTAAGTCTGTGTTACTCATTCTTGGATACCCCCTTGCTTGGCACATGTTTGGGATTCATTGGTTGAATGAATGAATGAATGAATGAATGAATGAATGAATGAATGAATTTGAGACAGGATTCCCTGTTTATTCTGGTCTTTGCTGGAATGTCTGAGCCTAGGCAGACTCCTCACAGCCCCAGTGTGCCTGTTGACAGGTTCCTGAGGGAGACCGCCTCCTTGTTGACTCATCCTGTGATGGTTTTATTCCCGGGGGGTGTTGTTCACCTTTGCCCCACTTTCTGCTCCTCTCTCTCCGTCTACCAACTAGGTTCACGGATATCCTACACGGTACATGTTAGCAGGTAGGAAGAAAACAATGTGAGGTTTTCAGAACCCGGGCTTCTAGTTCAGCCACATGGTGTCTGCGTGCCCTCAGAAACACACAGCCTCCTGTAGCCTCCGTGTCTTCATGAATGAGAGTGTTGCTGCTGCAGCCATCCCAGTGGGCTCACGGGGATCAAAAGAGAGCCGATGCACAGGGCCGGGCCTTGTGATCTGTAAAGTGCCACAATTCTCCTTTGAGATAGAAGGAGTCCGAATGGAAATCCAGCTCTATGGCCCGAAGCAGGACGTTTACTTTTCCCAGGCTTCTATTTCTTCATTCCTAGACAGGAAATAATAGCACCTACCATCCAAGGCTTTTAGGAGTTAATTATGTGAGCAAACAGACTGATAAGTATAGCTCACAACAGCCTCTTCCCTTCCCCAGTTTCCTGACTCAGGTGTTTGAGATGGTGTCATCATATTCTCAGTCCATCCTTAAGGTTCCCATAGTCTCAGGGAAAAAAAACTGTCTGATCCTGCTGTGTCAGAGAAAAGGCTCTGGGGGTCAGAGTTCAGGTCATCTGTCCTCGTGTGCTGGCTCTTCACTTGCTAACCTTGATCTTGAACAGGTTCCCTGTCTCTAGGCCTCCATTAACTTTTCTCTCTAACTGCGCCTATCTGAAGGAGGTTAGGAATTAGGCTGAAAGGAGCCGTGTATGGACGATCTAGTGGAGCACCTGCACTTGGTTGGCTTTCTGTGGGTTTTAATTACCACTGTTTCTCCAAAAACCTTCCTTTAACAGAAAGATTGGAGAGTGGCATAGGTAAGAACTCTGCAGAGAGGCAGATGTAGCGGTCTCCTCAGTGCGCACAGCTGGGCAGAATGCCCCAACCTCTGGGCTTCACAAGGTCATCAGCAGAAGGGAGCTGCCCCGGCCCATGGCCCAGTCTGCCATCATGGCTGTCTTTCTCATCTGTTTGAAGCTGATGCCTGAAGGTAAGAGCAAAGCCGGGGAAGCAAATAAAACAATCAGCAGACTGTTTGATACGTCTTGTCAGGACTGAGCATGCCCGGTTGGATGCCAGCCATTTATTTGCCTTCCCTGTTCTGCATCCGGACAGGTCCAGCAGAACTGCGGTGCACACTTCTCACGCTGCTCAATGAACGTCATTTCCAGGCCTTGACGTAGCAACTCTGCTTCTCTTTGCCTCTGGCGTCACACTCCAGGCTGGGCTTATGTCTGCCCCTAGTAGGTGGTGGCCGTCGATGAATGACCGTCTCCGGGCTTTTATCTATGAAATGGGTGTGATAATGGCTGAGCGACCTCAGCAGAGGGTTGTATGGAGTCAGATGATCCTTGTAATGAACTTTTTTTAGGTCTTGGCCTGGAACACGATCAACTTGCAGGAGTCATTTCCTGAGTATCTGCACATTAACACACCGAGGGGAAAAACAGTGCCTTGTGGGATGTTTCCTTCATATGTATGTCTACATTTCCAAACGCTGAATCTTCTCTTCAGCCAAGTACATTTACATGCAGAATTTATTCCTTCATTTTTAACATGCCTCGGAAATCAGGATGTTAAAATTACATCAGTATTTGTCTAGGGCCTGATGTTAGTTAAAATGGAGATCATGTGTGATTTCCCTGTGTAGTTTGTTTGCTCATTACCACTGACCAATGAGCATCGAAACTCTGAGCTTCCAAACCCTGGTTCCAGAAATTAAGTTTTAGTGTGTCATCAGTGCTCCCAGAAAGAATACCAGAAATGAGCATCAACAATAAAGTTATATCTTGCATGTGTAATTGCTTACACAATTACCTGTCACTTCCCACACCAATATAATTCCTGATCTCTCTTATCAATGTGTCTGAAGCAGCTTGCCTTGTGACGAGGAGTGACTGGGTCTCAGGTCCTTGGTTCGAGTCCCGTCCCCCCACCCCCTCGCACTCAGCACTCATGGTCTTCTGGGTTTGAACCCTGGGTATTTTCTGGAGTTTTTGCTTGCAGGGGATCTTTTGTTTGGACGCATGGCCCGAGGCTAGGCTTTTGTCTTTAGACCTGCTGGTGCTAGCAGAGTTCCTCCCGGTTGCCTCTCTCCTCCACAGTGCCAGGAGCAACCCTAAGAGCTCAGGCTCCTCTGCCGTAAACCTGCACCTCATATAGGGCATGATGCTTCTCAAAGGATTCGACTTGCGACGCACAGAGTTCTTGTGTGCTTTTGTAAATTCAGTATTTCAACCTATGTAGCCTGTGAAAGGAAAAAAAAAAAAAATGCCCTCGCCGAATCTTGCTTCTGCGTAAATAGTGTCCAAAATGCATTATCGTAAAGGTGCTTGTAGTGATCATCCCTATTCTTTCAGGTCTCTCTGGGTTTCCTCGAGTGCCACAGATGCTCAGCTTACAAAAATCAAAGAATGCATACCTCTGAATTTCTGGGCATCTTAGTTTTAGAAACTTAATCAATGTATCAAACTGTAAGACTAAACTCTTACATCCATTAGCCTCTGTAGACAAGATTTTATTTTAAAAAGAGAGGGCTCTGCCCCAGGTCAATTATTTGGGATTTCTTTGCCTGTGAAAGGGCATGAAAACTATGCCTCTCCCTCCCTCCCTCCCTCCCTCCCTCCCCTCTCATTCTCTTTCTCCCAATGATCAATGATTCTGATATTCTGATAAGAAACCAGCCGAGAGAGCCAGGAAAATGGAAGGTCCCTGAGATGCGAGGTTTGGCCACCTCTGCAGTATCAGAGTGTGTTGTCTTCTAGCCCTGGACCCCACCTCATCCTCTGATAGCAGCACACTGGAGAATAACTGCGCCCACGCCATCCTCCTGGGAACAAGTGGCAAGAAGTCCATTCTTTTCTACCCAGACCTTCTAGGTTCGAGAGTTTAGAACTAAAACCCACGAGTTTGAAATGTGAGTTTATAGAGGGTATATGTGTGATGTGTCCGGGGCTTCGGAATCTCTTCCCCCACCACTCTTCTTCCCACATCCAAACACACATTTGCTTTATTCTCAGATTTTTCAGAAATAAATCACTGAGCTTTCTTGGGGAGTAAAATTATTATTTTAATTACAGTATAATGAACTTGAATCTCCTTCATTTTTGCCTTGCTTTTTTTTTTTTTCCCTTGTTGGACACAGAAGCACTTCTACATGACATAGTTACAGCGAAGAAGGAGATGTGAGTCTCTCACAGGCAGGAATGAACACGTCCACCACAGACCACAAAAAGCAGGATTGGCAGCTTCCCAGGCCAAGGCAGAAAGCAGGAGCATGGATACTAGGAAAGTCGGAGATCTAATCCCTGCCCTCTGGCATGCCTTTTGTATTCTACCAGCATTCTACGGTTTTGAGAACTTGATTGTCCCCTGACCTCCACCAGAAGTTCCCATTGGTCCTGTTGGTTGCAGAATAAAGCACAGCTTCCGTGTGCCACCTGTAGCCCTGTTCCCTGGGGCCACAGTGGCCAGTTTTAGTTTCATTTTCAGAACCTGTACTGCTCCTTGCTGTTCAAGTGAGTTCTGCCTTTTCTACACCTGTGCCTTTCCCGAGAACACTGCAAACCTCTCCTCTCTGTCTGGTCTTGCCATCCCTGACCATCTCAGCGAGAGGTGGCATTTTTTTCCCATCAAAGTTTACTATTGTGTTTCAGAATGAGTGTGGGCTTCAGACTCAGACAGAGGCACTTAAAATCCCATGACCTTCAGCGTGTGCCTTCCTTTTTTTTATCTAAGAAAGAAAATGGATGAGAATAATACTCCTGGGGGAGGCTGGCTGTAAGAACTGTATGAGATCACATGTGAATGCACTTAGATGATCAATATGTATTTCTCTTCCCTTTACCACTCAAACAGCACTGCTTTCTTTGTGGGTTTCTAGACCACATCTTTCTGACTCTGTGAAAGCCTATGGTCCTTGAAAACAAGAGCTTTTCTTAAGCTTATTTGAATATTCTCCAATGCTAAGAGGGGTGACGTGCAAGAACACAGTCTTCCATAAGTATTTTTGATGATTGAATAAGTCACTTTCTGATCTTCTCCTGGACAGAAGACAATGGCGTAGAGGGGATGTAAGGGAGAACAGAGCCGGTCTATACAACAGAATGCCTTAGCAAGGTCTTGTCACTATTAGCAATATTGATAGTTGTGGGAAGACACATTAAACAATGTATGCAGTCATCTCCTAGCCTATTTGTGCTTCCTGAGTATGAACATGAGGACTTATACTTTGAGAAGGATCACCAGGCTTGCATTTCCTACAACAGCAAAGAGGGGCCTCGGGATCACATAAAAATTAATTCACTGACATCTGACGTCCTTGCACTCAGGATGTAAAGCACACAATAGGCTCTGGCGGTTCCCTTTTGTATAACTTCCCTTTAATAGACTGCCCACTGCCGTGTAATCCAGATGGCTGTTGGTACATCAATGTAAAAGGATGCTTTAAATCCCACGAAAATAGGGGGGAAGCACACAAAAGCAGAGCTTCGTGGCCATCCAGGCAGACATGGTACCTCTCTCACAATGGGGACAAAAAAATTCTTTTAAGATTCTGCATATAGAAGGTTACTGCCTCATTATGAGGAGGACTGTTTGACAAAGAGATACAGCCAGAGAATATCTATTCCTTAGGAGAAGATCTCTGTGGCCTCTCTTGGGGAGAAGGAAGAAAGAGCTCTTGAATATTCACTGCCAAAACTATTTCTAAGAACATTTTTCTTATATGACCCAAGAGCAGCCACTGTGTCCTATCAAAAGGTAGAAATGAGCCACAGTGGTGTTTAAAACTTCTCAGGATTAGCAGGTAAATTGAGACTGTCCATAGACGACTTTGAAAGCAAAACCATGAAGTATGATAGTCCTTGCCCTCTAGAAAGATAGTTTTTGACAGTTAAGAAATAGTGACCAGATCTTGAAGTCATGTCTCTTTCCTCTTAGGGGAATTTGTAATATAAAATTTAGGAAAGAGGTTTTATCTTTATTTGGTTCCTCAAGAGTTTAATGTGACACCAGGATTTCATAGATAAACAATTGCTAATCATTTAAGTTTGAAGGATGAGGCCAGTAAGATGGCTCAGTGGTTAAAAGTCCTTATTGCCAAGCCTTGGTGGCTTAAGATTGATCCCTATAACCCAGGTAAAGGTGGGAGCAGACGCTAACTACACAAAACTGTCTGACCACCACACATACTGTGCCATACATGCCTCCCCTGTGTGCACATTATTATAAAAATAATAAATTAAAAAATTTAAGGATAAATAAGTATGTGATATAGAACGAAATTAAAACCTGATTTAATAAAAGTCACACAGTTTCATAGAATAATGGGCTTTTTCAGATGAACTTTTATTGTCATATACAATATTGATAAATATATAGCAACATAGAAACAGTGTGAATACATAATAACATCATAATTATTTCTCCTGCTAATACACTCTTGAGTAATAAGAACAACCTAAATTAAACAATACTGCATTTTATTAGCAACCTTAGGACTTCCTGAATCTGTATTATTTTTCTTAAAACAATTCCAAAAGAAAGACAATCACTCTTTGTAATAATATTCTATTACAAGCAGTAGATAATCAATACCATATGATTTCTTCCTAATGGATTAGATTCATAGCAAGAAAGAAATTTGAAGGCAAAAATGTAATTAGTTAATTAATCCCAGTCCCTATTCTCATCAAGATACAAACCATTTAATAAGAACCAAGTGATAAGCAGTAATGTTCTTGTAATCTCCCTCATCAAATATGAATATTAATGTAGACATATTTTCCAGTTCCCTTCTTACCTAAGTCTGAATGTTAAACATAAATGAAGACAAATATCTTACAATTATTTTCCATCTCCTTGGCAGAGAGCTTGTGCTGACACTCTTTCTGAAGTGGGTGCCTGAGCTGCTTCTGAGTCTCTGCTTCATAATGTGCACATGTAACTGACAGTTGAGAGGTCAACCATGCAAAGTGGGAATTCATATTGTGATGTATGCTCTTTTACATATTTCCCTTCAATCTTATATCTGTCATTTTGAGCCATATTGTTCCCCTAATCAATAAAAGTGCAGGAAGATTTTTTTTTGAAAACATAAGCCATGCAGTCTTTGTCTCACATTAATCATCCTATAGCAACACCTTTGTCTAGAAATTACCTTTTAACCCCCCAGGTACTCTCTGATTGCTTATACATTGTAAAGGATGAGCATATTGTCATGACAACTAAGAGGAAACCTCCCCACCACCGCCACCGAAGTTAATCAAGATACAGTGTAATGCTTACTGTGGGCTTTTCAGGGTTGGCTGAGATTATGAAAATGCGCTCTGTGCCTCCCACCTCAATCTAGATCAAAGTATTTTGGACATATTTGTCTGCTTACATTGGGAAAAAAAAGTGTTTGCTTTTAATCTTTGTGTGGGTTTAGTTGCCTACATTTTGCTATAGTAATGATGCGTCAACGGGAAGACAGCTTACAGCCATCAAACCCAGTTACTGTTAATGGATGAGAGAGGCAGTGAGCGTTCAAGGCAGGGAGCGTGGACGCCATCTTACAAGACACCCTGCTTCGAAAAATTATACTAAGAAAAAAAAGGAACCTTCCAGAGCTAGATGGCAGGATCCAGGTTTGTGCTCTAGAGCAATGCCAGGCTGGGGAAACCACAGAGATCCAACCAGTGATATTCCCGGTGGAGGGAATCTGGGTCAATTATTATGGGGAGATTTGAGTTGACCTTAGGGGTAGCTAAAGGAGTATTCATCTTGTAAAAATTGATTCGGATATATGTACTTAACATCTGTGTTTTGTTTTTTATAGAGTATTCTTAAAGCTATTAAAGCTATATAGCTTCCACTTATGAGCAGAGCTGGGGGGTGCTTCCACGCTGGAGGTTTCTGGAGCTTATGCTATGCTGTTTAGAGAGGGTTATAGGTCAAAGAAAAGGATGATAATGGGAATGTGGGCGGGGCAGAGGGGGAGTGAGTAAGAACGAAATAAAATGGTTGTGTGTGTGTGTGTGTGTGTGTGTGTGTGTGTGTGTGTGTGTGTGTAAGCACTGAACACAGTTTATATACCAAAAATAATCACGAAGAAAGACCAGAAACAAAAGGGGGACTCCACAGCTATT
>CABHPQ010169885.1:0-51244 GCA_902168405.1 Peromyscus aztecus
TGTAAAATAGAATGAAACTCTTTCCTCCCCAAACTACTTTTGGTCATGGTACTTTATCACAGTGATAGAAATCTAATTAAGACAGAGAGGTTATACAGAACTTCAGTAGATAATAATAAACAGTTGTAGGTGTCAGGGGATTAAAGGAAAAATTCATTTTTTAGAAACAAATTTGGATGCACCAGGTTATGGATACAGATGGAGGCCATTGAGTATGTCAACATCCAAGGTAAATGTGTAGAATTAGGATGAATTTAACATATTTAAAATAAAGAATAAAGAAGAAGGCTATGTGTATAGACTAAAGAAGAAGAAAACCAAGAACATTTTAGAGTCATGAGAGTCAATGAGGATGGTGTAAGACAGTGGGTATCACAGGCAGTACCAAATGCTGCTGGGAAATAAAGCAGGGTAGAAGAGTGGGCTCCGGATTTTACAATGGCTATCACCAGGGACTTGAAGGAAATGAGTGAACAAGGGTTAGTGAAGAAAGGTCAAGTGGAAAGTTGGGGGGGGAGGGCAGGGAATGGGACCAATCGGAAAACCTCTTGCAAGGAATGTGGCTTGAAGAGAGAAGTAACAAACCGGGATGAGAGAGGATCGTATTGTGAGGGAAATGTTGGTATGCTTTGTCGGTAGAGAGGGTGAGGATGGATCTCCAAGGGGATACCTAGTGTCATGAGGTCCCAAGGAGCGGAGATGGACCCAGCACCAATATGGAGGGAAGGACAGATATCGGTGGTAGGATGGGACGCGTCCACTGTCAGGAGTCATGAGGAAACACAGCCATGGTTCTTGCAGGTGAATTTTTAAACCTGATGGAGGAAAACTGAAGGGTGGAATTACTATCTTTTGGTTTTAATTATTCTGATAACTAGATGAATTCTTAATTTTGAAAAAAAAAAAAAGAAGAAGAAGAATCATTCCAGCATTTAAGCCAAATAGCTCCTGGAGCCTCAGATATTATCATTTCAGCATAGATTTGAATTTATAAAACTATAATCCAGCAGTTTACATTAACTAAAAAAGCAATTACAATTTTATCTGATGCTCAAATTAGGGAAGGTCACATTTGTAATTCACAGGGAGCATTCTTAAGGCTCTTTCCATTCTTCCACAAATCCCTCTCTCCCATCACCAGAATCTCTCAATACTGTTGACCCTGCCAGTCAGTCTTCATATTCCTCTCTTCTTCCTTTCCATCATGAGAAAATACTGTAGCTGCAGCAGATCTCCATCATTCCCTGGGACAATGTTCCCTACTATGCATTTTCTACATGCAAAGCTTTGTATCCCACAAGATTCAAAAATGACCTGTGAAATGCACAACTTGACTGAGGCTAGAACAGGATCACGAAGGAAGGACCCAGCTGAGAGCACCCACACATTATCAAGTTGTGGTCCAGCCTTCTTATCACTAAGACAGAAGATGCCCTTGTAGAATGTGATGTCAGTGTTGGACATTGGCCCAAGATGGCCGTCACTATTGGAGGGAACATTTTAAATGCCAACAGCTGCTTCCAAAGCAGCACAGGGTTAAGTGGATAAAAGGGTGATCAATAACTCTGATGAACTGAGCATGACACAGTGAAGTGGCCAATACTAGAAAAGGTTTGAATTATTGATTATATATGTCACATGCACATTCTAGGAATGAAATTTCCAGATACTGAAAGATATCAGAAGGGAGGCATAATAGAAACAATAGCCATGTGACTCACTGGAGCTGGGAGGTTAGACTAGTGGCCTCTGGGCTAATAAAACTTAGCAAATGCACAAGGAAGTAAGATGCATTGCATCTCAACTTCTAGCTGCTAAAGGAACTGTTTTGTCATCACACATGAACAAGGACTTTACAGCTACTTCCTTAAAAGTTACAGCTTAAAGTAGTTGTTTAAAAGGGCAAGGACAAACAACAAGAAAATCTCACACACAAAAAAATCACTTATTGCTCATGTGAAGCTATTTGTAGATGTAGGAATCCTTGGAAGTGAAGTAGGTGTCTTCCAAGCAGTGGAGAGCCTTCCAGGCTCTCTTGGGCTTTCATTTTCTCCGTTTCAAGACACAATAGGGGGAAGAAGGAGGCTGGAGAGTCTCCATACTAGACATCTCCTCCTCAGAGCTCCTCACTTTCAACTTCCTTTCTCCAGCCTGCTCTGGTACATGGGCGGGTGGAGGGGGGGCATGTTGTGATCTGAGTGTAACCTATGATGAGCCCTGCTGTACTGTGGCTTCTCGTGGTACTTGATCAATGGGATGCACCAGCAGGAGACTTAAGTACACTCAGGGTGCCAGTCCTGCACTTGCTTTCTGTGGGATCATGGTGACATGGCTACATCCTTCATCCTAGGACCACTGAGGGATGGGAGTAATGTGAGTAATGGGAGGTGTCAGTGTGAGCATTTTAGAGGCTGATATTCCTCTCTTCCTCTTCTCCACCCCTCCCCTCTTCTCTATCCCTCCTCTCCCCTCCCTCTTCCCTATCCTTCCCCTCTTCTCTATCCCTCCTCTCTCTTTCCTCCTCTCCACCTTTCTCCTGTCTTCCTTTTCTCTCCTTCCTCAACTCCTCTCCTCCTCCTTCTCTCCTTCCCACATCCTCCTTTCTCATAGCTACACCTTGTCCCTATCTTTTGAAGCCTAGATTCTGTGGTACCTCCACTGTTGCTAAAGTCTAAAGTGTTCAGAATTTATTACCATGTTACTCCCTCAAAACCCAAGTAGTGGAAACAGAAAGTCAGTCTGGCCCCTATTCTCTGTGACCACCTGGATCGTCAATGCCTTGCCTTGAAAGAGGCCCATGTCCCTTCCAATCACAGTTATTGACTAGAGTTAGCTACATACCATCCTTAACTACACAGAGACGAAGACCTTCAATCCTTTCAACAGTCCAGGGGAACCAAACAGATTCTCAAACAGTAGAGCCTGGCATTCTATCACAGAGCTAGCCGTGATGTAACATGATTTCCTTGGTGATGATAGAGAGGGCCCTCTGCACTTTGATCATCAGAAAGCAGCACACAATTCACCCCACTTCCTTTGAGTTATAATTGCCGGTTCCTGGAGCTCTCCCAAAAGCAGTGATCAAACACAAAATTGCCAAATTAACCCCCAAATTGGCAATCAGATTGAGATCACTGTTCCCTCTGATGTTAAGGAAAATTAACCATTAGCTCTTTAGAAACACAAGTAGGGCAAGTGCAGGCCTCTGCGGTACTGACTGACTCTGTCCCCACAGACAAGTGCAGGCCCCTGCTGTACTGACTGACTCTGTCCCCACAGACAAATGCTCCCACCGAGCAACTACGCACGTGTCACAGAGGGGCGGAAGTACAGTGCCGTCTATCTTCAAATGCTTTGTCTGCAGAGTGATCACAAAACACAGACACAGCAATCCTGACTAGTTAGTTCTTAATGCCCAGATATACAAGAGAAGCACAGTGCTACAGTCATAGCTTTGTATGCCCAGAGATCAGCTGATCTCCCCAATTACAGCCCGTAGCCTGTTCCCTGGCATGTAAACTGAGACTACTAGATCAAGGGTTTTGACCCTGTGACATGTAGATATATCTCATAATAGCTAATAAGATTTAGGGATATACTTGCATGTTTTTTACCAAAAGAATTCATAGGTCTCACAAGAAACACATGCATACTCACGTACACACACATATGCACAAACACACACATTTACACATGCGGGTACATGTGTGTACACATGTGTGTAGCACATGCACACACATTCCTTATCTTGAAAAATAAGTCACAGGCTTGTAGAATGTCACCTGATTCTTTCAGAATTAACATTGATGATCCCATAATATTTCTTACCTTAGGAGAATATAGCTCACATTCCCAGAAAATGAGATCGTCTCAGCGTAGAGGAAATGTACAATTGGTGCTAAACAGATCTTCACCTCTAACTCCATATCCCCCCCTTAATTTTTTAATACATCATATTCAGAAGGCCACAGAAACATCTGTTATAAATTATCTTTTCTGTTGGGCCCCTCACATGTTTTATCTTCATGTTCTCCTTTTGTTCTCAGTGACTCTACAAAATAAGAGATAAACTGCGATTTTCTCTAAGTGAAGTTGGAAGACATATTGTAAGCCCTGCAAAACCTCTGAACTGAGATTCCAAATGCCCACTGAAGTAGATGCTAATTGCTCTGCACAAACTCCTGCCCAAAGAAGAAAAGCTTAAATGGTTAGGAGAGTCCTTCAATGGGCCACATTCTTGGCCTTGAATGTCTCAAAGTACCTAAAGCACCAGCTCTCAGTGTCATTGTCCAGTTGCTTTCATTAAGCACAGGTCTAGCATTGCTAGCATTCTAATTAACTTGTGCATCAAATCCTTGGGAGCACACTGCAGATAATCCTAGCAAAGCCTTAACTTTTCCCAGTCCAACTTCCAGTGTCTACATAGAAACCCATCAAGAAAAGCTTGGGACATCCAACATTATGGTCAATATTTCCCCGTGGAAACAAAGGAAAGGGAAAAAAATTTAATTGGAAACAATGATCAGTTCCCATTGCTATACATCAGAGTGTAGAAACAATTGAAGATTTCTGTTGTTAAGGATACTTTCCATTCTGGCACACTGAAAGTGTATGAGTTGAGGCTGACTCTTACCGTTGTTAGACTGGAGTTGATATGGAGAGTGTCACAGATGTATAGTGTTGTTTACTGTTCCCTCAGCCCACAGTAGCCTCAGCAAACATCAGAGATAGGCATGAGGCATCTGCTCTCTGAAGCACAGGTGTCTCCAGGGATAACTCCATTTTTCCTACATGCTCTGCATTCCACCCCAGCTTCCCTAACATCTGTAAGCCTGGACCCTCCTTTTCTCCCTCTGCCCATTGTCGTCTGACTGCTGCTGTTCTTCCTTGCCCCAGCTTTCACATAACACACTGCTTTTGCCCATAACAAGGGGACTCTCCCCTGTGAAATCATCTACACAGCCTTGTCTCACATGGTCTTCCCATAACTTCCACGTTGGGTTTTAGTCTTTTTATGAGGCCTGGGATTGGTCAGCTAAACTAACACCATGGTTGTGTGTTTCATCACCCCAGTTCTTGCACACTGGAAAAGCAGTGTTGTGAGGGAAAATCTAACTATGGCTTCAGCAGCAGGGAGGTCCCACAGGCTGATACATTTCAGATGAGCAATATGACCCAGACTCATCATGATTTTGAGCATCAGAGTTGGCTCTTTGTCTTTGTGTCCTTGTGTCCTTGTGTGGTTGCTACGTCACTTTCTGTTTCACTGTTGGAGATGAGTTGTTTGTTTAGAGGTGCTGGAGTTTGAACCCAGTCCATCAAGCATTCCACCACTGAGATGTCCCAGCCCCAGAGTACTCTGGTATAACTTGTCAGTCCCAGAATGACTGAGCCCTTTACTATGGCCTTTGCTTTCCTTGTATACTGCAAGCAGAGGAGTTTTCAGAAATGACCAGTTCCAAACTCAGTGTCATTCATGACTCTTGTATAAGTACTAAAGCAATGATTCTCAAGCTGTGGGTTGTAACCCTCAGAGGTTGTCTAAGACCATTGGAAAACACAGATATTTATATTATAGTTCATCACAGTATCAAAATTATAATCATAAAGTAGCAATGAAATAATTCTAAGTTTGGGGTCACCACCACACAAGGGACTGTATGAAAGGGTCACAGCATTGGGAAGGTTGAGAACCACTACAATAAAGGAACATACTGAGTCTGTTCAAAGGACATGCAGATGTAGGCCATCTCGGTGCTGAAGTGCTTTTGATGATTATGCAAAACAACCCCCAAACATTTTCCCAAGGAGATACTTGAAATTCTAGTAATATATGGGAGCAATCAGTTGTACTGCAGCCAAACAAAACCCACTTCTCTTTCTATAAACAATCGTTTCTGTTTCTACCAGTTCTCTAAAATCTACATGTTTGTAAGATACTCCAGTCAAAGGCAATCAAGCAGCAAAACTCTTCAGGGCTGGATGACCCCAAAAGGTCTAGTAAGCACACAATTGCTTCTATTAAACGACACCCCATAATTTTTTTCCCATTTCAAAATTTTCAACTTTGTTCCCAATAAGTCTACCTTGGTGATCATAATACCATCCCCTAAAGTGTGTTGGTAACAGAATTCTTGTTCTCATTAGGTTTGCCCTGCTTATGTATGTGGCTACAGGAGTGTTAATCAACCACCTATTTGCTTTGTAAATTGGGAACCATGTAGTCCCGAGCTACTAATAAGGCCCCAGAATTAACTTCAGTGTGGACGCTTTCCTAAGGAAATTGAATTTCATTTATAAAACTTCTACTATTTGCTGTCCAGAGGCCAGAAAACCAAGCCCAAGAAACATTTTCCAGCAGAAAGTTAGACTGCATGCTTCTCCCCCAAGTTCCTTACACCTGCAAAGAGTCTTGTCCTGCTGAGATGTGACCTTTGCTGTCCGCAAGACTGAGACCTAAAGGCAGGTTTTCCAAAGAGTGAATCGTTTTTCTTTGCAGCAGCTTGTCATGCATAATCAGATAAAAGTTTTTACCAGATGTATCCCTCCCTGTGTGTTCTTGGTTGTATAGTTCAAATGTATTCTGATTTAAAAAAAATGGATACATTTCAGAAGAGATGACTCATTGGTTAAGAGTGTGACCTACTCTTCCAAAGGACAGAAGTTCAGTTTTCCCGCACTTACTCTGGGCAGTTCATGACCAATTATCGCTCCAGATCCAGAGGACCAGAGACCCTATTCTGGTCTCCATAGACACCTGCATACACACATACACACACACACACACACACACACACACACACACACACACACACAATTTTAAAAAAAATAACTAAATTTTAAAAAGACAGACATATCTGTACAAACTCATATATTCACTATTAACTCATATATTAACTATTAACTACAAAAAAAGTAAAAAGACCTATTGGTTGGCGAATCTAGAGAGTCAATGAAAATCAATTATCATTTCAAATATTTTATGTCCCTTTACAAAAGCAGGGTCTGGTTAACAGAATGTTAAAGATAACTCATAAATAAATAGAAAGGACCAGAGTCTTCACTTTGGAAGCACCCATGGCTCAAATCCCCTGCTATGACTCTCTTTATGAGATTTAAGGCTACAGGTTAAACTTCTGGCCTGTATGTGATAGCGAAGCCTTTGGAGGAGCATCAGAGTAAAACAGAAATTATCCATAGGTGACACAGACTTAATGGCTGTAGTCAATTTATTACCACCATTAATAACATTGGAATTTAGGAGTACAAGTCCCCTGTTGGAGTACAGCTCATCTTTATTTCATAAGGGTTTGATCAACGCCTCCTTCGAGGGTAAGATAAGCCTCCAGGGTCTTCTTCTGGGGCATATGTTCTTTGAAATATATATATTCATAACATTGTACCTCAGCAAACTCGAGTGAAGGTGAAACATCTTTTCTAATTGGATGGCTCTTCCTATAGAGCTCTCGCCATTCCATTGAGCTAATTCAAGAAATAAACTGCTTATTAAACAGTTACTTAAAGTGTCTTTTTATAAAGTAAAAAAAATAACCCTTTTTCATTGTCCTGGGGCCTTTGTGAAATCTCAGAGATAGTTTTAGGTATCTGACTTTTTTTTTTGAACACACCACCAAACAGACTTTAATAGCACAAAAATCAAGAGTTGCTGGAGGAGGTGCTGCATAGGTAAGCCTGGCTGAATTGTGGTCCCCGAGAAAGAACCACACAGTAATGTATGAAATTAGACTGAAATGAAATATCTTGAAGTACAAGTGAAAGGTAACACACTCATAAGAGCCATAACTTTTTCACAAGCAAGAAAACTTCATGTCTTGCTTTTTTTCTAACAACTAAGACATAATAAAGTCAATCATAGAGCACAGAAAACTCCCTGTGGGCATGGATTCTCTGCTACCTTAACAAATTTCATAGAAAGGAATAAGTCATCTTTTATCTTCTAAACTAAGGTCTTAATCAGTAAACCAAGGAAATAAACCCATCAAAATGAACAGAGTTGAAATTTTAACTTCATTTCTTTTTATATATAACTTGCCTTCATTTCAGATTTAACAAAACTGTGACCTAATGTAGCAGGAATCTTAAAGGTACTTATTAATAAAATCAAACCTGAGGCCAAGTATTGGAGTGAACACTGGATGATCAGAGAAGCAGAACAAGCCACAGCTAACCTCACCTGGCCAACTTCTCAGCTGGTCTTGTTTCCTCAGACTGGAAGCCTCTGTGTCCTCATATCCGAATGGCTCTCAGCTGAACTGTGCTGCTCAAAGCCTGAAAGCTTAACCAGCCAAATGCTGCTAGTTCCTGGTCTTCACGCCTTATATATCTTTCCTTTCTGCCATCACTCCCTGGGATTAAAGGCTCACTTTCTGGGATTAAAGGCGTGTGTCACCATGCCTGGCTGTTTCCAATGTGGCCTTGAACTCACAGAGATCCAGAGGGATTTCTCCTCTGAAATGCTAGGATTAAAGGTGTGAGTGCCACCATTTTCTAGCCTTTGTATCTAGTGACTCTTCTGTCTCTGACCCCAGATAAGTTTATTAGGGTGCACAATATTTTGGGGAACACAATACCACAACAACCTAAAGTCTATAAAATGTTAGGAGTTTGGACTAATTATTCTGTCTGTAAATTTATTTGGGGACACTCTAAGAATATCAACTTACATGTGTGTAGTCATCTCTATATATAACAAGATTAGAGCTCCCTTAATTTAAGAGATATAAAAATCTAATTTATCAATCCTCTGGAGTGGAGAAATCACACTCGTATAGTGAGCACTCAAGGCTTTTCTCAGCTGTGTACACACAAGGACATGAAGCCACAAAAGGGCATCAGCTTCAGTACTGAACGTTAGCCCCAGTCAAAGGTGAACACAGACACACTTGAACTCCAGTCCATCCCTCAAAGAGTTCCCCTCCTTTCCATAAATTCCCAACTGACTAGAGCTCAAAATAGCAAAAAGGTAAGGACTGAATGAATACACGGCTGTCTCTCACCCAGTGGAGAATGTATCTCTATTGTCTCTCCGCAGACACCAACCAACCATCACAGAGAACCAAATTCCCAGTAACTGTTGCCTGCAACAGGGTATGAAATAGCCTCAGCATGAGTAATACTAGTGGGAGAGTTAGGGCAGAGTCAAAAAGACAAATGACATACGTTTTCTCTCATTTGTTATTCCTAGATTTCATGTAGATACCTAAAATCAGGAAGAGGGAGAAATTATCAAACAGAGCATCAGCAATGTTAAGATTTTATAGCCACTAGGAACTCAGAACAAGAAAGCACACACCTAGGCTGATCCAGTGCATGAGGAATGCTTGTCCAGTAACATAGTTTGTCATATAAATCTTGGTGCCTCATTGGGATTCCCAAACTAGTAAGTAATTTTCCAAGGGCTTCATGACTTTCACATAAATTAAACATATATGAAAGGTTTTATTTTCTTCATTTACTCATGTGGTAATTAACATTTAAAGATCTGACCCAGAACATATGATCAAGCTACACAACTGACTGTACGGCATCAGGCAGGAGCTATCAGAATGGAAAATGTCAAAGCAGACAGGGATGACACACTCTTTGATCTACTGGTGAGACATCCTATCTGTCACATGCTCTTTGAAATATCTAAAATAATTACAATTACTTAAAATTTGGTTTTTGTAATTGTCAAAATATATTGGTTAAATAATTTTGATAATCAATGGATAACTATCAGTCTATTGAATAGTGCATTGTTGTGTTAGAGGCTGTAATTGTAGACTGTTTCTATACTGACCAACCCCATCCTCTAGCAGAGCATGGGAGTTCAATTCCCAGCACCCATAACACTCAGCTCTCAATGGGCTATGGAACTGATGCCCTCTTGTGGCCTCTTCAGGCACCCACATAATGTGTGCATTTATGCACACATGCACATATATTAAAATAAGTAAATCTTTAAAAAGAAGAATGAGAAAATAGAAGATACAAATAAAAGAGGTCATCACTTCTAATTGTAATACATTAAAAAAACACAATGAATAATGATACACCATGAATTTGATAACTTGGTTGTAATAGAACAATTTAAAAAAAACAACTCAAGCTATCACAGCTCACTCAAGAGCTCATTCTCCCTACCTCATTCCTTCTTCCTTTCTGGGTTCTAGAGAGGGAATAGTAGGACACAGTAGATATCATCTCAACAATATGGTCATCTAAACAAGAACAGCATTTCACATGCCAACATGGATGTAGAAATTGTACAAGAGCCCACCCCTAGATCCAGAGAACAGGCAACCAATGGCTATGGAGAGAGGGCAATTCAGCCTGCTTCAGGGAGGAGACCCAGATAGGTATCTAATTCCAAGGGGGCAGCCCTAAACACATATACATGAGAGCAGCACTAAATGGATTTTGTAGGTTGTTTATATATAAATATATATATAGATAGATAGATAGATAGATGCATCAATAGTAATTAAAGAAGAGGTCATGAATTTGAGATGGAATTGGAGAGAACAGGAGGACATGGAAGGTTGAAATGATATAAATATAGTACTCATGTATGAAATTCTCCAAAACAACAAGTTAAAGAACTCACCTAGGAGGTATCATTTGAATATTCCTAATGTATTAGGTAAGTTATATAAGTAATATTAAGAACATTCTCAAACAGGAGGTAGCTAGTCAACCTGGATTCCCTGGTAAATTCTGTAAAACAGTTCAAGAAGAAACAACATAAACTATCTGCAGTCTCTTCAGGGGTGAGGAACAGCCAGCACTGCCCTAACCAGCAAAACCTAAGCCAGACCAAAAAAAATATTATTTTTTAAAAAAATGGTATCTACATTATAAGCCTAGATATAAAAGCCCTTAGTGAAATATTAGGAAATAAATCCAGAAAAGTTATAAAAGAACAATATATCACAGTCAAGTGGGAAATATTCCAGGTATCCCAGGCTGTTTCAAAAGCCAAAAATATTTTTTTATAACTACCAGGCAGAATTAGACAAATAATAACAACATGTAATATACCCATTGATGCAGTAAAAGCATTTAACAAGATCAAATACGCAGTTGTGAGGATAAAAAAACAGAAACCACCAAGTACATTTAAAATGGAAATAAATTTTCTTTTTCAAAATTTGACTTTAAAACATCTAAAAAATACCATTGGTGACATCATGTTGAAAGAGGTAAAACCTATGTCTTCTGTTAAGTCAAGAGAAAGGTTAGATAGCAATTCTCGGCATTTCTTACAAACTATCTTGTGAGAAATCATAACTATTGCAATAAGAAAGAAAAATAAAAGTTATTCTGGTCAGAAAAAATGGAAATAAAAATGTCTTCATTCACAAGTGATGTGCTGATGTAGAATAGTGTCAAAGAAACTACAAAATCACAAAATAAACCCCAAGAATCGGTTAAGAGAGGACCATGATGTCATGGATGCAGTGGGCACATCAGAGGCAGCTGTTATCAACAGCAATTGACCTTCCATTGTGGAAAAATGTTAGTCTAGATAGACAGACACAGCCACTGTAAGAAGTTCATGACCAAAATGAGTAGACATCCACATTCCCCCGAGGAATGAATAGAACTCTACAAGAAGACCACATGTGCATTTTCCTTTTCTCATTTTTATACTCCTTGAGAGACAAAACATGGGATAAGAGTCCGGTATTAAAGAACAGAGGACCTAAGTAGAAGAGATGGACACAACAGTTACATGTGAGTGTCAGAACAAAAACACTCTACCGTTTAATAAAGGAAAACGTAGCTGTGTGTCTGCCTTGTAAAATGGCAGGTTGGGAGACTCCAACCTTTATGTTACTATAAGAGACAGGAAAGATGAAAGAAATTGTGTGCACGTTTTTTTTCCCAGCGATATTGTCAACATTTGGTTTCTGCCTGTGCATCCAGTATGAACAATAGCTGGTTGTCATTTCCTCTAAGTCGCATCCACCCTAGTTTGAAGTAGTTTTGTTTAAACTTGAATGCCTGTGCTCATTTATGCAGCGGGCTGTGATGCTCTGTGTCTGCTCTCTGGTGATGTGTGTGCACAATCAAATGCCAGGTTTGCAATAGTTAATCGCCGCCCTGCTGCTCAGCTCTATAATCACTGCAGTAAACCAGGCGCAACTGTGCAGACCTCGTCTTAGCCTCCCTGCAGGCAGTTTTCGTGTATGAAGCTCGGTTTATTCTTCTTTGGGGGGAGTTCCCACTGAACGGATTTCCACAACCCTGAAATCTGGCAGCCCCCCCCCCTCCCCGATCCCAGAGCCCTTTAGAACTGTGACTTGGGAAGCTGTTTGTCTAAGTGGCAGCACTTTCAGGCTGGTTTTTGCATGTCCTCAGAGCTTCTGTCATCCACTCATCTGCCACTCTATCCTCCAGAGCATCAGGGGCTCTTGACCAGCCACAATAGTCCACCACGGCACCCAAGTCTCCCCCTCCATCTAAGATGAAGAGACTCTCTCCAACCTGAGGCTGGCAATAATCAAAGAAAATCCACCCAGCAGGCTGCAGCTGTAGGGTCGGCTTTTCGCCTATCTGAACTCTTTTATGGTTTCACCTCTACCTACATATCCCAAACAACAGAAGAAACCTAAGAAACTAAATACCCGTTCAAAGCAATTTCTGCACATAAAGGCACAGAGCAGGATATTATGCCTTTTACATCTTTTGGTAGATTCAAAGGATCCAGTCCTAGTTCATTACAATCACTTAAACCTGGCTTCTATTACGACGAGCTTTGCAAGGAAAAGGATATTAAGTTAGACAACATTCCAACCTACAATATGTCACAGCCAGGCGTCTATTCCCAGGGATGAGGAGGTTGCTGTGTGTGCGTGGAAGGGCACAACTAAGTGAATCACAAAACAAACCTGGGAACCTTTATTTTTCCCAGAATGGGTTTCTCTGTAAAAATTTGCAAAGACCTGAATCTTGTCCTTTCATTCCCCATCTTTAGAGGTTAACTCGAAAGCTGCTAACAGATCTAGACTTGACACCTGCTACTTATAATTTTAAAGGGAAGAGGTGATAGAGTTCACACCAACTGAGGAAGACATTCCAAGCCAGCCTTTGTCCCTGTGGAGTGATTTCCAGCTGGTCCTTGTGTCTACCTCACTCAGGAAAGGATCCCTCTGGGATGAGACACTTTGCCTAAGTTGGAAACAAACAATTCTCCAGAGAATTGTTATCAAAAAGAAAGGAGAAAAAAAAAAAAAAACCAAGAACAAACGAAACAACAACAAACCCACCTCTCACAGCCCTTCCTCGGTGGAATTCTTGTCTACAAACACACATGAAAGTAACTAAAGATCACACTCCAGCTTCTTCATACGTGACCCGTTCAGACAAAAAACAAAAACAAAACAAACAAAACACATGGATTTGCACAAAGACAGCCCTGAAGGGCAGGTTAAAAAAATTAACTTTTTGTTTTTCCTAAAATAGCATCTATTTTGAAATTTTGCTTAACCTTACCCTCCGGAGAGTCAGTTTTGAACGAGTTAAAATTCAGCAGAAAAGGGGAAATGAAGAAACTTTCAAAACAGACAAGAAAGGTGGCAGTAGAAATGGTCTGTGTGGGGAAATGTCTGTGGCAGCACTCACTCTGTGACTCCATGGATCGGAACAAAAGCCTGGAGAAGGAGCAATAGGAAGTTATAGTCTATAAACGAGCCAGATGTGCGCATCAGAAAACCTGCTCTGCCGGGGGCGCGGTGGGAAGAGCAGTGGAAGGAAGGATCAGGAGAAAAGGCAAGTGAGGGAAGATGTGGCACCGTGAACCTGCTACACAGCAAAGCAGTCAGAACCCCGGTGATGGGCCATTCTCCTGAGCCAGGAAAAAAAGAAGTAGGAAAGAAACATAGAACACCATTTTCAAA
Source organism: Peromyscus aztecus (assembly GCA_902168405.1). Taxonomy (NCBI): domain Eukaryota; kingdom Metazoa; phylum Chordata; class Mammalia; order Rodentia; family Cricetidae; genus Peromyscus; species Peromyscus aztecus. The sequence continues at coordinate 13,905 of CABHPQ010169885.1, forward strand.
TGAATCACCGCGTGCTCCTCGATAATCTCCAAGAACACTGTTTAGCTAGTAAGAAAATATGGAAAATGAAAGTTAATGTGTGTAGAATTCAAAAGGGAAAATAATACAAGAACCTAATTGCTTCACAATTTAGAGATGGTAAAATAGAAGACGCAAGAGATTCAAGGGAAAACTGAAATGACCCCCAAAGCCTTTATCTCACCTGGAGTTCCACACGGTGGCTCTTCAAAAAGACAAGAAAATATGTGTTTACAGTCAGATGTGGGATGACCAGCAATCCTGGAGCACAGAGATGACTCCGACTCTGTCAAAGGTAAAACAGGTTTAGAAAAGATTAAATGTGAAATTGAAAAATTATTTTTCACTAATTCACAATGGTTGAGGTCTTCAAGATTAAAATAATCTCACTTAGCACATTTGAGCTGCTCCCAACAGTTCATTAAAATACCTGTAATGACACCAGTGAAGATTAAAAATCCATACTTCCAACAAATTGTTACTTGTGGCAGACTGGTGAACTCACAGTTTCAATGCAGGAGCAGTTTCTGCTAAGAAAAGGAGATATTTGAAAAGAATGAGAGTGTGCTCAGATGTTTACAAGCATCTATATAAATAAGCTCAGCCTCACAAATGGAGGAAAACATCAGATTGTTCACGCTCTGTGTCCTCCTTCACAGAAACATTTTGTGATCTACAAACTCCTCCAGATGAATCCACCAGGAGCTCATGGCACAGGACCTGGTCATCCTGCTTCTAAAAGCCTTGCCTAAAGATCTTCTGTAGGCCAAAGATGTTAAGCAAGATGTCTGCACAAAGTTGTTTAGGGCATCTTTCAAAAATCAAGTGAAGAGATTGGCAACTACATGAACATCCTTCTCAGAGGAAGCGTTAAATAAATCATGACCTATATCCATGAGACCTAGCATAAAAACTAAGCTTCAGGGAAAGTTAGCAATGAACATGTTGAAAATAGGATGTCACTGATACAGAGTAGAAATAACATTTATTTAGAGTATGATGTAAGTATGTTGAAGTCTCCCCCCTTCTCTCTCTCTCTCTCTCTCTCTCTCTCTCTCTCTCTCTCTCTCTCTCTCTCTCTCACACACACACACACACACACACACACACACACACACACACACACACCAGAATAAGCATAAAAGTCAACAAGCAAGTTGTTGTTCCCTGGGTGACCATAACCCAGTGACATATTAAAATGTCTATACAACGAACACTAGACATTAGTCTTTTTTATAATAATGAAAACAACATAAATATTTTTTAAATAAAAGAAATAAACAAAGCGTCATCATTAGGTTAAGAACAATACTGAATTTTGACCGAGACTGACTCTTGTATCAACGAAGACCAGTTCATCACTGGAATCTGAGCATGCCTTCTGGGTGCAATGGTATAGAATAATTTAATTAAAACAATACATCTCAACTGTCACATTCAGCCATAGCACAAGGTAAGTATAAGCCAGTGCTAGCCTGATCCAAGCATGTGCAATGGAAGTAGCCACAGAGCTTTCCAAACTGAACTATGCAGCCATAAAAAAACAGAGGGTGAGGAAGTACTGTGTCACTCATCAGGTGACATGGCGACCCTGGAGGACAGTCTGTTATGTGACATAAACCCAGCACAGAAGCACAATTACAGCACGTCCTCCTCCATATGTGGAATTTAGACAAGTTGATCTCAAAAGAACGGTGACTGACATTGCTTAGTTACCAGGGCTGAGAGGGCAGGGAGGAGCTTGGATAACAGACTCCAAAATCCATGGGAAAAGAACAGTAAGCTCCAGAGGCCTCTAGCGTAGTAGGCAAAGGTCATTCCAAGTGGTCTACCCATTCCAAAGTTATGAGAGGGGGCTATCCATTTCCCAAGACAAATAAATGAAACCTTGGGATGAAGGGACTTCCAATTGCTCTGACTAGACTACGACACACTAAGTGTGTTTGGCGGTTTGAATGCGATATCCCGCCCCTGTCTTGGGCATTTGGGTACTTGGTCCCCAGTTGGCAGCACTGTTGGGGGATGTTGAGGAGAAATGGCCGTGTCAGAGGAAGTCTGTCACTGGAGGTAGGCTTTGAGAGTAAAAAACCTCCGATAGTTCTAGTTCAAAATATGAGCCTTCAAATTCCTGCACCTGCCACTTGTTACCACGTCTCTGGTCCATCATCGTGGACTGTTAACCCTTTGGAACCATAAACCCAAATAAATCCTTTCTTCTATAAGTTACTTTGGTCATGGTGTTTCATCACAGCAATAGAAAAACAACTAATATAGAAGTTGGTACCAGAGAATAAGCTATAGGTATGACAGACCCAACCATGCTGCGTTTTGGAGGAATGTGAACAATTCACCTTGGTCATGGTGTTTTACCAAGCAATAGAAAAGTAACTAATACAGTATGTTTGTAAGTGCCACACCAAATATCACAAATTTGCACCATGATAAGTTAACTAATAAGATAAAATTTTAAAATGTGCTTTCTGATGAGCATTTCAATGGCCCCTTGTCCACAGGCTTGGGAAAATTGCAAGCATAGAGTTGATCTTCAGCACCCTCTGTCATGAAGAGGATTACTCCGAATGTAGGAAATGACTCTCTCTTTGAGGTAGGCCAGATGGCATGGTTAGCACTGAAGAGGTCCTTCATCATGGTGGCAGGTTCACAAACAGCTAGACACACAGAGATGAAAATAATAGAAGACCTAATACAAGAATAAACGACCCAGCACCTAATTCTACAGTGAGTTCCCACATCAGTGCCCCTGGAATAAATTGAGAGCATATCATTAAAACTGTGTTTTCACATCCCACAAGGACATAGGCTAGATCACCCAAAGAAGAGAGCATCAATATGTCAAATGCACATGTAGGTGGCCTACGGCAATAAGGAATAGGCTTTCATTTCATTCCATTAATATTTTATCTGAATTGCATTTCCCCTTGTAGTCTGTGATCATACTAGGCTGAGTTATTCACAGTCAGGATGCTACTTGGCCTTTTTAGATTTATTCATCATTGTCTCCAAATAAAACAGTTAAATTTTATGCAGCAATACAGCATAAAAAGCCAAAGATCTTATCATGTGTTTTCGAAAGTAAATCATTGTCATCCATCCAGAAAAGGAACATAATGGGATATTTAAATTTTGTCACTGAAAACCTTCAACACATGGAGATAATGCTGAATATGTAGGTGTTTAATATTTTTTAATGCAGAAAGATGTTAAATAAATATTTACAAGTGTTTACTTTAAATTCAAAATCAGTTACTGTGTGAAGCCAAAACATGTAGGAAAGGGGTATTTAGAATATTTTCTTTTTAAATTTGAAGCTGGCTAAGGATCAAGACTATAACAGACTGCAGGCATGTCTCGGGGAAATAGCAGAAATACTGGAAGGAGGCAAGAAGGACAAAGATTAAAAAAAAAAAAAATTACCAAACAGGCTTTCCCACCTAGAGCCGTTTTGAGATCCTCCCACCCCAGGATCTCAGAAGCCACCTTACCTAGATGGCTCTGATAGCCCAGAGTGGTACTATGACCACAGATGAATATCCATCCTCCAGCCTGCTGTGTCCCCCAGCACACAGCTGTCAGCTGGACACAGTCAGGGCAGTGCTACACCTTTCACTTCAGTGGTGAAAGCCTTTGTTATTGATGCCTGGGTTTCCAGACTTCTCCTGTGCAATATCACACATTGCAAGACTGACTCAAAGCAGCGGCTACCATGTCTGTTTACAAATGCAGTCAACAGACACAGGACACACAAACAGGAACGAAGTACCAAGTGCAGGGTTTTCAATTCCATACTGGTAGCTGTGTGTAGATGACTGGGGGATGGGAGTTGAATTGTGCAGAAGCTGCAGAATCCTCCAGTGCTTTCCTCCCCTACCCTGCTGCTCCTTCTGGCTCTCCTCTACCAACCTCCTCCTTTCACGGAGCTGTGAGGTCAGCACATGTCAAGCTCAGTCTTATGCACTCTTCTCTTTTTCCACATGCTTTCTTCCCCTCTGTCAAATGCCATCCACATATGGGAAAGTCCACACACCCTAAGTCCCTGTGCAGCTATGCATAGCCTTAGTGAGTGGGTCCAAATGCTCACCCAGCAGAGCCACAAGCTTCCAGAAGTCATCTTCAACCCACATGAGAAGCCTATGGTTTCTGCCTCCAAACGTTTCTTTTCTCAATTTTCCCATTACACAAATGTCATCAGGACCCATCCCCCAGGCCCCAAGCAAGGCATCCTCCATCACTAATCTGCATCTCTTTCCTCCTAGGCAAGCCACATCCTGCCTGTGATCTTGAGAGCATATTCTGACCATACGTTCTCCTGCTTCTTCCTTCATCTGAGCTATGCAGATCTTTTCTGATATGCAGCGTTGCAGACAGTACAGTCTTCAGTCTGCCAGGGCTCCAGTCCCAGCTCTCCCATTTACTAGCCAAGGCAAATCTGTTTCCCACTCTCTCACAGAACCGCTGATAAGCTTGGGGTGTGCTGACACAGAGCAAACACTGGCTGACAGGACCCTGGTCCCATCATAGTTTATCTTCCTTGTGGCAGCCAGAGTGAGGGAACATAAACCAGACCTAATCACGCCTGTGTTAAATACTACATTGTCTGCCCTCTTCTGATTAGTCCACATTCCCTCCTGGGCCTAAAGCATGACCCCGTGGTGGCATCTGTTTCCAAGATGTTCCTGAGCCATCCAGGTCACCAGCCACTGGACCTCATGTTTCACAACACCCAACACATCTCTCCATGAACTAACTCTCTCTCTCTCTCTCTCTCTCTCTCTCTCTCTCTCTCTCTCTCTCTCTCTCTCTCTCTCTCCCTTCCTCCCTCCCTCTCTCTGTGCGTGTGTGCGTGTGTGTGCATATGTGTATGTATCCTTTCCTCTCCCTTTCCCTTCCCCTGCCCTCTTCCTCCCTCCTCCCTCGCGCCCCATCCCTGCCTCTTTCTCTTGGCTGCCCCCTCCCTCCCCTTCCCTATTTACCTTTCACCCTTCCTCTCCCACTCCCTCTTCCTCCTGACCTCCAAGTCTCAGCACAGACACAACCTCTAGCTCTGGATGTGAAGATATAGAAGAAGCCAGTGATATAGCAGGGACAGATGCAGAGTAAGAAATGTGCACCAGCAAAGAGAGGTCCCAGCTGGACCACGGGAAGCTGATGGCCAGACATCTAAGGGAACCTGAACTTCAGAACTGAACTCTGTATTTTACAGCATGGAGGTCCTAGGTGACTGAGACAAGGGTTTAAATCAATAGAGAAAGCAATAGTGGAATATCAAAGGAATGAATTTGGGAATTTAAAAGGATCTTTATAAAAAAGCAGGTCATGCCAGGTGGTGATGTGCAAGCCTTTAATTCCAGCTTTTGGGAGGCAGAGGCAGGTGGATCTCCAAGTTCAAGGCCAGCCTCATCTACAGAGTAGTTTCCAGGACAGCCAGGGCTAGAGAAAACCTGCCCTCCCAAAAAACAAAAACAAACAAAAAACTACAGGGCATTCCATTATTGTTGCTTTATAGAGGGCCAGAATATGGGGTAGGAGTAACTGTAAGAGAAGAGGAGGTCTGGTTTTGTTGTTGATGTTTATATCATGCATGTTATATCATGCATAATGTGAGATTGTTAAAGCCAGGTTTCTGTGCTGGTGGTAATAACCTTGAAGGAAGTGGAGAATTTTGTGGTACAGCAGAAGCCTTACTGGACAAAGTTCTTGAGTAGGTAGAGGCATGTGGGGTAGTAAGAGCACTGGCCTTCAAGAGGAATGTGGGCATATCTCTAGCAGGGGTTATTAACCTTGAGTGTGCATCAGAAATCATAGGGGTCAGTGAATGGCAGACAGAACAGGTGAACACAGATGATTGTTAGAGTGAGGTATGGTACAGAGTGTGGTGATCGTAGTCCTTGGGGATTCAAGATAAGAAAAAGGGCTGGTGAATGAGTCATCTAGGAGAAATGAGGAGCAAAGTGAACCAGGGCTCTGTGTCTGACAGACCTGACCTTACTAATAGCCCTTCATGAATTCTACCTCAATGCTGTGATGTACTGAAGTAAGAAGAATTCAATACATGTCAGTGTTAATTCCTGCCTCAGATTTCACCCTGCTGCCTTGCTCTATGCTCTTGCTGGCCCTGACATTTACACAAGCCAATTCCTTAAGGTAAATCGAGTGAGTGAGTTTGTGTGTGTGTGTATGTGTGTGTGTGCATGTGTGTGTGTGTGTATGTGTGTATGTGTGTGTGTGTATGTGTATGTGTGTGTGTGTGGTGTATATACGTGTGTATGTGTGTGTGTATGTGTGTGTATGTGTGTATGTGTGTGTGTGTATGTGTATGTGTGTGTGTGGTGTATGTACGTGTGTGTGTGTGTGTGTGTGTGTGTGTGTGTGTATGTGTGTGTGTGTGTGTGGTCTATGTACGTGTGTGCATGCATGCACTCCACGCTCGCACTCATGATGATGACCTAGCCACACTAACATGGTGGCCCGACTTCTCAGTAGTTTTTATCTTTTGAAACACTCAGTAGCCATTCCATGTCTCTACTTCTCAACCCGATACAGCTATAAGGTCAAGCTTTGCGTGCAGACTTCCGCATCTCTTTTGGTGACAACTCTGCCTTACCAGTCTTCCGATCTTCAAACTTCTCAGTCATCCTTAGCTTCCCTAATTCATTCCCAGAAACTGAATACTGCTAAGTCTGCCCTTTTCACAACTTCCAGGATCCAGGTTTTCATCCTTAGCACCAGCCTTTTTTTTTTTTTCTAGTTAGTGATGCAGCCAATGAACTCGCTTTCAGTTTTGATCGTTGGTGTCTGACCACAACTCAGAATGACCCTCCTAACATGGAACCTAAAGCAAACTGTTTCTGCACGGTGGGTTTCACTGTGTTGCCAGCTGCACTCAGGCCCAAACCTCTAGTGCCTGCTGTGCCTACCAGACCTGGTCTGGACCCTCTTCCCCACTGACTTGACAGACTACTCACTCTGACTGCTCGGGCCACCCATGCTCCTGGAACGCAGCAGATATAATCTTCCCGGGGCTTAGACCCCCGAGTTCTTTCACTATCTCAGATGCTCCCTCCTGACCCCCACATAGCAACCCTCACCTCCTTCACATCCTCATCCAAATGTCTATTCTCCACAGGGGTCCTTGGACATGTCAGTTAAGCCTATAGTGACCCATCCTGCCAGCTTCGACTGACCCTGATGGTCATCTCTTCTTCATGTCCGTGGCCTTCTCACCTGGGCACCTATTGCTTTCCTGACTCATTGCACTTAATGTCTAGCTCTCCCTTCGAATAAAATGGATGGATCCTTTCTGTGTGTTTTTCTCCCTTTTATTTCCCAAACACACAGAATAGCTCCTGGCCCATATTTGAGGAATGCATGGTTTTGCCAATATGTTTTCTAATGTGTTGATATTCTCTCTTTCTTTCTCTTTCTCTCTCTCTCTCTCTCTCTCTCTCTCTCTCTCTCTCTCTCTCTCTCATCTATCTATCTCCTCTCTCCCTCCTTCCCTTGCTCCTCTCTGCCATTAGATAATGAAGCACGTGCCTGTGCCTCTGGCTAACAAAGATGTCTTCCTACCCCTCCACACAGACAGACATACAGAACTCATGTTCCGCTGAGAAGGCATCCCCACCGAGAAGCCTCACTCTCAGTCAGCCCTGACCTTGCCGGGATGGATCTAAACACTGTAGCCCCAGAGCACATGGAGAGGCCCCTCTGCACATTACACATGATGCCTGAACTTGGGTTCTACCTGGAACTCAGCCTTCAGCCACCAGGGAAGGGACATTTTGTCCTCATTACTGATGCACATATTAGCTGGGGATTAAAAATTGTACCCAAGGAACCTAGCCTTCCTTCCCTGTGACTCAAACATCTCTCAAAGGCAAGAAGCTTTTGCTTTTCTTTGTAATGCTGGAACTATGCATTTCATCTTAAAATGAAAGATCCTTGCTTATAGAAAACATCCTTCGGGGAAAGAGGGGGAGATGCTTATCTGGAAACTCATGGGGTAAAAGGCAAAGCTTTTACAAGCAGCAGTAAAATCCAGGAAACCTTCCCCCAAAGAAGATGAGTAGGGAGGACAGGAACTCTCAGCAAGAGGGAGGCGCGCCCTGGCTCTCGGGTGGGAGTTGCCAGAGCTGACAAATGTTTGCAGCTGTCTCCGTCCTCTGTTCCCCTTGCCGTGTAGAGGCCTGTTTCCTGTCTTCATCAAAGCTCCGCAGCCCCATCGCCTTCTCCTGCCATACTCCATTGGCTTGTGAATACTCCATTAACTTTCAAATCCAGCCATTTAAATGCTTGCCTAGCCTGGCTCCCCTTTACCTCGAAGAAGAATCATTATAACATGTGTCTTTCCTCCTCTTGCCATTTCACTTGGATATCTGGAAAGATGATCTCAATGATTCTACTTGAATTCCTTGGCTCTTTAAAAAGGCAATAGCACCCACAGAACAAAGTAGGCTGTGAGATGGGTACTTCATCTAACCTCATCTGCTCAGCTTAGCCTGGGCAGCTGCTCTGCTGGCCCAGCCAGGAGCATCCTCCCCAGCCCAAATGGCCTCCAGAGCACATCCATCTGTACTCCTCTGTGAGGCCAAGGTTCTGTTTACTATGTTTAGACAGGCCAAGGAGGGTCTTTCTCTGGTCTGACATGCAGCGTGAATTCAACAGCCCATATCCTTTTCCCTTCATGATGAAAGGGCCATCCTGATGTCCTCCAGAATCAGGAATCATGAGACTTGTGTACAGAAGAAGGCTGTGCTTATTTTTCTTTTTCTGTCTTGGTTGCTTCTAGTGCTTTAAACTGTGAGTAGCAAGATGGTATGGTATCCCATCAGGAAGAATAATGCATCACTAAAGGTCCACTCTGTCACCAACCTCAATTCGTGTGCTCATATTTTAGAAAACATCACTCACACAGTAAAGGAGTTAATGAATGCAAAACGATTTGCATGGCCCATCATTCAAGTGTGGAGGTCTACGAGATGGGGTTGCCTAGGAATCCTAAACCCCATCTCTAGTGCCTTGTTGCCTGGATTCAAATCCCTGCTACATTGCTTCCTGGCTCTGTAGTTTTATGCAAATGACTGAACCTCTCTGTGTTCCAGTTTTCATTAATAAAACAAAGATGATAACAGTAGCTAGGGCATTATGATGTTGTGAGGCTCAGCTAAGCTAAGAATATGAAAATGGGGGCTGGATGCTTAGCACTGCTGTTATGCAGCACAAATGCTTATGAGAAACATTAGCTCTCAGTTTTCTTCTTATTTTCCTTTTGATAATTCCTAGTCATATACAATGCATTGTGACTCTACTCATCCATCCCCACTCCCTTATTTCACCCACTTCTCTCTTGTTGGGACCCCTCTTCCCAAACAGAACCCCTCCTACATGTAAGTCTTTTGTTCTGTGTGCAGGACTGGTGTGGCGGCTGCAGTGTGCTTGTGATTGCAAAGGCCATGGCTTATCAAGAAGCCAGCCTTTCAGAGCACTCCCCCTTTTCCTCTGCTGTTACAATCTTGCTACCTCCTCTTCCACACTGTCCCCTTCGGCTAGGGGAGATGATACAGATAGATCCTAACTCTCTAGAAATAGTTATGAATTCACTTCTGAAGGTCTCACCCACCCTAGCAAACAGGAAATAGACTCTTGGTCTTTGGAATTCCCCTGGATGAGGAAAAGCCCCCAACATTCCAGGCTGGCAACAGACCAAAGTCTACCCACATGGGACCCCAGTGAGACTCCTTGACTATCCACAGCTCCTGGTCAGTCAGAGATCTATATGGCAGGATACGATTAAATGCCAATATCTCCATCCAGTACCAGACATAAGGTCCAGTCCAGAAGTGCTCAGATCAGAAGCCGTTGCCGCTCCACACAGGTATAGGAGGGACCAGAGTCAGCACATTGCAAGAGCCCATCATTCCATTCCACTGTTGTGAAAATACATCCCCACAGTGTAGGACTTCCCAGAGAAGCCACTGAAAGTAACAAGATTCTGAAGTAACTATAAGGTCAATATCACCACACAAAACACGTTCCTACATTCCGAGATAATCCTGGCTACAACAGCAGAAACTTAAGGTCGTGGGAAAACAGTCACGAGGTTTTGTTGAATAAAAAGCATCAGGATATAAAACAGAGTCAAGAACTGTGTCTACCTTTATCGCCCACCCCCCAAGGGTCGGCTAAGACAAAGTCTCACATACCACATGGCCTACAGCGATAGAAATATATTGACTGTCTCCCCGTTCTGGGGCTGGGCGTCTGAAATTCGGGTGTCTCTGACACCAGAGAGGAGGAACCTTACATGAGTCTGTGAACCTCCCTTTAGGAAGCCATCTTTGTGTAAGGACATCAGTCACGGCAGAATAGAGACAACCTCCTTCTCTACCCTCTCAACTAATTCCATCTGACCTTGTTTCTAAATAAAATTATGGGGTTTCAACACATAGGTTTTGTGAGACACTATTCAATCCAGAACAGTATGCCTATGAAATTAAAGAGGATGTATTTGAATGAATTTCTTCATGAAGATGGACAGTATTGCTCCTGGAGTGAGATCTGCGTGATATTCCCATCGTACCACCTCCTCTCCAGGCCCTCCTCCCTCCTGCGCCACCTCCAGTGTGAACCGGGTTGCCACCGGCATGTCTCTATCTTATCCCTGTTCCCACACACACCTGTGTCGCCAGCTCTGCGTAGTCTATAGCTGCATCCCCTGGGAAGGAGCAGTTACTGTTTGACAAAAACAGAATCAATCATTCCGAGTGCCTTTTCTAAATCGTGTTTTTCTCACACAATAACATCTGGTGGAAGTCCTGCTGAGCTATCTGAGGAGGATGAAAAAAACCACAGTATTCTCAATGTTTGTTTTACATATCCTGCAGTGTGGGCATTAACCGACAATCAACAGTGATCATCTCAAAACGTGCGGTTCGGGTTCTCGACTGTCTACAGGTATTTTTTCAGGGAGGCTAGTGCCATGCCTGCAATGGAGAACCAGTACCAGAAATGTTTGCTTTACATGGGAACTGCTGCATTTTCACAGCTCTCAAGCTGACTCTAGTAGCATTGGTGTCACACAGGAACCCGATTCCTGTCCGAAAAGGATCATGACATTTTGTGACTACCAGGACTATGCTCAGCCTTCCATATAAACCATTACATCTAGTTGGCTACCAGTCTAGTGAGGTCCAAGTCTCCATTACCGTCAAGGAAGGAGACTCTGAGAAACTATGACTCGAGCAAACACTTAATGGTCAGACTAAGCATTCAACCCGTGTTTGGACTCACTGCCTCCACTCACCCTCTCTGCCACCCCAGGTGTCAGAAATTCAGCACCATGCATGTCTTTTGTTAGACTTGGTTCATAAAATCTGCGTGTGATTGTTCCTGTCTTAGTTAGCGTTACTATTGAGGTGATGAAACACCGTGACCAAAAGCAACCTGGGGATGAAACAGTTTATTTCACCCACAGTTCCATGTAGGAGTTCATCATCAAAAGCAGGGAGGGCAGACTCACTCAACGGCAGGAACCTGGAGGCAAGAGTGTAGTAGAATATTGTTATTATTATTATTATTATTATTATTATCATCTGTAGCATGAATCTTAAAAGTTCTTATTAATAAAATCAAACCTCAGCCAGGTATTGGGGTGAACACTGGAAGATCAGAGAGACAGAATGAGCCACAGCTAACCTCACCTGGCAAACTTCTCAGCTGGTCTTGCTTCCTCAGACTGGAAGCCTCTGTGTCCTCATATCCGAATGACTCTCAGCTGAACTGCTGCTAGAAGCCTGAATACTTAACCAGCCCAAATTCTTCTCCAGGCCAAATGCCTACCCAGGCCAAATGCCTCGAGTTTCTTCACACCTTATATACCTTTCTGCTCTCTACCACCACTCCCTGGGATTAAAGGCTGGTTTACTGGGATTAAAGGCGTGTGTCACCACGTCTGGCCGTTTCCAATGTGGCCTTGAACTCACAGAGATCCAGAGGGATTTCTGTCTCTGGAGTGCTAGGATTAAAGGCGTATGCTACCACTGCCTATCCTCATGTTTAATATTGTGGCTGTCCTGTTCTCTGACCCCAGATAAGTTTATTAGCATACACAATAATTATGGGGAACACAATACCACCACAATCATCATCATCATCATCATCATTATTGGTTTTTTCAAGACAGGGTTTCTCTGTGTAGTTTTGGTGCCTGTCCTGGATCTCGCTCTGTAGACCAGGTTGGCCTCATACTCACAGAGATCTGCCTGGCTTTGCCTCCCAAGTGCTGGGATTAAAGGCGTGTGCCTGGGCCGGGCGGTGGTGGTGCACGCCTTTAATCCCAGCACTCGGGAGGCAGAGGCAGGTGAATCTCTGTGATTTCGAGGCCAGCCTGGGCTCCAGAGTGAGTTCCAGGAAAGGCACAAAGCTACACAGAGAAACCCTGTCTTGAAAAACCAAAAAAAAAAAAAAAAAAAGACGTGTGCCACCACCACCTGGCATAGAATATTATTTTAAGGTGTGTTACTTTTGTTTATGTTGCATTTGTTTAACCCTGTGAAGCTGTGTTACTGTGCCTGTCTAAAACACCTCATGGTCTAATAAAGAACTGAACGGCCAATAGCAAGGGAGGAGAGAGAAATAGGTGGGGCTGGCAGGCAGAGAGAATACACAGGAGGAGAAAAGAGATGGGGGAGTGAAAAGAGGAAGGAGCCAGTGACAGGAGGAGGACTCCAGGGCCAGTCACCCAGCTGCACAGCAAGCCACAGAGAGAGTTAGATTTACAGAAGTGAGAGAACAGGAAAAGCCCAGAGGTGAAAGGTAGATGGGATAAGTTAAGTCTTGAGCTGGCTTTTTGGAACCCACTACCTATGGTGGGACACCTTCCACAGCCTTGATGGAGGGGGAGAGGCTTGGACCTGCCTCTACTGAATATAGCAGGCCTTGCTGACTTCCTATGGTAGGCCTTACCTTGTCGGAGGAGGAGGGATGGCTGGAGGGTCGGGAGGAGGGAAGAGAGGGGGATCTGCAGTTGGTATGTAAAATGAATAAAACATTTCTTAATTAAAAAAAAAAGGAAAAGAAAAGCTGGCTAGAAACTAAGCCAAGCTAAGGTTGGGCATTCATAAATAAGAATAAGCCTATGTGTGTGCGTTTTATTTGGGAGCTGGGTGGTGGGCCCCCCCCCAAAATAGTAAAATATCAAATACAACACAGGAGCTACCAGAGGCCATGGAGGGGCGCTGCTTTCTGACTTGCTCTCCCATGGTTGCTCAGCCTGCTTTCTTATAGAACCCAGGACCACCAGCCCCAGGGTAGCACCACCTACTATGGAATCAGTTCTCCTTTATCAATCACTAATTAAGAAAATGCTCTACAGCAATATTTCATGGGGGCATTTTCTCAATTGAGGTCCCCTCCTTTTAGATGACTCTAGCTTGTGTCAAGTTGACATAAGACTAGTCAGCACAGTTACCAAACTGGTTCTTCCAACCTCCATAAATACAGAAAGTAATGAAACAAGGCAAACAAATTAAAATTAAAATAAGCAAAAATAAATCCCCCAAACAAAGCAAAAAAAAACAAAAAAAATTTAACAACCCAGGACCCTAGCCACTCTAGGCAAATCTGTTGGTTTGTTCCTTTGCTTATTGAAAGTTCAGGTGCTTGACTTTAGTGTCCCATGGCCATGCCTGGTCTGTTTTTTATTTTTCATTTTTGTTTTTGTTTTTGTTTTTTGTGGCAGATCAGAAGCATAAACACAGTCTGCCATCAGGAAGCAGAGAGCAGGAACCTGGGGTTTGTGGGGGTGGGGGGTGTTGAGGAGGACAGGAGTGTCCTGGGAAACTGTCCTGTAGCTAAGGTTATCTTACATGTTCATCATGTTTGGGAGCAGCCTCCTGCGGAAGGTATTTGTCATTCTCTGATGAAGACCCTGGAATTTTGGCACACAAAATCACCCAGCAGCATCACTACAAGGCGGGGATGGGAACTTCAATGATGAGTAAGCAGAGCTGCCTGGCGGTTCCTTTGCTGGCAGCACCAACAGCAGCAGGGTTCTTAGCCTAGGCTGAATATGGTGACCCACCGTGGTAGAGTTCAGAGCACTGGCCCCAGCATTTCAAAAGAGGAGCTTTCTTGGCACTGGATATTGCTTAGCTTCAAGGTTGCACACAGCTCTTGAGTGTTCCTACTGTTCAGCAGATGATGCCACTGGAAGAGTGAAATTAAGAAGCCTGAAAGCTGCTAGAAGTTAGAAGGGGGTTTCCGAAATGAAATGGTAGCATTTCCTAAGGAGGAAAATAACCTCCCTGACTTTGAAACACGGCTGTGTTCAGTCTGTCACCTTCTTCTGCAGCCTCGCTTCCTGCTTCTCCCTCCGCTTGCTGGGATGAAGAACAGCCCTCCAGAACCCACACCATTTCTCTCCTCTGTCAGTTTTCAAATGCCCCTTTCCCAGGTCCTTTCCTAACTGGCTTAGCCTACTCCTTTCTGACAATTCAGTCCAACTGTTCCATTTCCATGAGGTTTCCTTCTTGGTCAGGTATGGAACAGACTCCCTATACTGCATTCAAGATTCTCTTTGGATGTAGATGTTGCCGCTTAAACGCAAGAACATCAGAAAAGCCAATATGCCACCCCATTCGCTTGGCTACCATCTGGTGATGTGGTGTCTGGTGCAAGAGAATGTCAGTGATGAAGTCAGGAAACAGCAGAGCTTGGGAAATGAATATCATTGCCCCACACTGGAAGACTGGGAAATTCCCATCTTGAGAGGCCATACGTAAGTTTAAAAAAAAAATGTGGCTTACAAATGATTGCACCAGAAAATTTAAAGGAGAGCGCCATGATAAAGGGGGTAAGCACATCCACCTGTAGATACACATTTATAAATTGTTCTCCTTATCTTTGAAAATCAAGCAATGCAAAGATATCTTAGTAGCTACATCTACTACTTCTTCTTCTTCTACTACTACTACTACTACCACTACTACTTTGCATGGTGGAAAAGATACTCATTTTTTGATAAGTTACCCTACAGTTTCCCTTGGAACACTCACATGCCCTGTGACACGGGACTGCAAATGTTTGCTGCCCTCACTAATCAATCCTTTACAAGCTCAGTAGCCAAACACCAGTGACACTTCAGAGACATCAGAACCTGATCATGTATTCTCTGTCTTTCCAGACAATTAGAGCCCTAACAACTCTTATGTGCTAAGCAAGCCCCAGGCTTCTCCCTCCCAACAACTTTGCAAGAGGTGCTGTCAGAGCTCCTCAAAGACAATCACACCAGACAGAGCCCCCCAGAGAGTGTCTGCACCTGAGCTGGCCATGCCAGGCCGGGGCAGACTCCTGCCATGCACAGCGTGGGCTTTCGGAGACAAAGTTTGTGTCTGGGATTCTGGCTAAGCCTGAAGCACTCTGCACTGGGCTCTGCAGAACGAGGGTGATTTGACCAATGATGCCTGCATGGCAGATGCTTTATGTGGACTGTCAAGTTTGCCGTAGCGCAATCCGAGTTATTTTAGGATGCCGGGCACACAGTGAGCCTGCTGAGGGCTGTTGACAGCCACATGCAGAGAGATTGCAGCACAATTGCAGGGTGGTCAGCATTCAAAGAGAGCAATAGACGGTGTCGTGCAGGCCTTTCCTCTTGCAGATAAGCCGAGAGACCAGAGAGCTTAACGATTGCTTGCAGAAGGATCATACATAGAGGTACCTGTGTGTCCAACCTAAATTTGCCACCTTACGCTGGAGTTCTTTGCTGGCATAATCTAAATTGGCTATTTACACTGTCCAAATGCACAAACTGATTTTCAGAACTTTGACTCCTTGCCCACCGGCAGCTTAAAGTAGACTGTATCAGCTGGACCGATGGTCCTGCCCAAAGTTTCCACTGTGCCCTACAAACACGGCATGTGCGCCCCACTGGCATGGCGAGATTTTGCTACTCATTGAACCTGGCGACACTTATCTTTAACCTAAAAGTCCTTGAGAGCTAATTCTCAGAACTTAAAGACTTCCCAATGAGGACGGAAAAGTGGAGGACTTCCATTAAGATCTTGTCTCTTAAAAAAAAAAAAAAAAAAAAAAAAGAGGAGGAGG
Organism: Peromyscus aztecus; assembly: GCA_902168405.1. Taxonomy (NCBI): domain Eukaryota; kingdom Metazoa; phylum Chordata; class Mammalia; order Rodentia; family Cricetidae; genus Peromyscus; species Peromyscus aztecus. The sequence continues at coordinate 30,042 of CABHPQ010169885.1, forward strand.
AGAAAAGAGACAGAGGAAACATAATTGCATTCACTTTGCCTTGACTTTCATCTCATTTCCAAGAGAAATCTGGAGCCTTTCATAGGATGTGGGTTGATTTCAGCTACGCAGTAAACTCCTTCAAAGCTATTACACAGAGCACATTAGGAAGGAATATGAGGAGGAGACTGACTGTAGGAGAGAAATAAAAATGTTTTTATTCTAAGAGTAGTGTATGTGTTCTCTGTAATTTTTCTTTATAATACATAGAGGGAAGATCAAGAGAAAACCATGAAGGGCGGCTTTAAGGTAATGGGTGCCTCCATGCACCACGCAGGGACTCTGTGTCCAGTTATGTGTGCATTTAGACACACAGCCCAGCCCTTGCCTCTCTTTCTGCCATTTCTCTCCTGATTTCATAATGATAATACCTGTCTCCTCACACTTGATATTCACGGCAAATACGGTAAAGATGAGCCAGCAGACAGCCTTTCAGTGATCCACTCCCACCCCAGCTTGTAGCAACTTATCTACTCTGTCAATGTGAGCATTGTTCTACTCTGCCAAACAGTGGTGGTGATGTGGGCCACTGGAACACCTCCTCCATGGCTGCACACTCCAGTCTCCTGAGAGAGACTGCTGTCCTTTACTGCGGCAAGTATCTGAGAACCACCTCATGGAGACACACTCCATCTTGGCCCCTGGTTTTGGAGGGCTCAGCTCATGACACACCAATTTTTAAACGCTTCTTCAGGTGAATGTTTTTCTGATAGAAACTGCGCAGGGTGGGGGCACAGGTGCAGTCAGCCCATCTCTGAACTGAGAGTCACTACAGAAATGTATTCTGACATGGGGCAGGTGAGGAACAGACGTGTTGTTGAGCAGATAGTCAATAGGAATCAGGATTCACACAACTGAGGGGGCTCTAGTTTGACTGGTGTTGACTGTAGTGATATCTGCCCCACCCCATGATGCTTCCAGAGTCTGAGGGTGACAAAACACCCTATGGAGCACACTGCAGTTGCTTTATTCTTTTTTTTCCCTCTTTCGGGGCCTGCCACCCAGCTCCCAAATAAATAAATTTGTAGCTGGAGTTTTCTCTCCGGGTCCCGCCAAGCCCCGGCAGTCCGACAGCCCATTTATAAAATAAACACACAGAAGCTTATATTGCTTACAAACTGTATGGCTGTGGCAGGCTTCTTGCTAACTGTCCTTATATCTTAAATTAACCCATTTCTATTAATCTGTAAGTTGCCACGTGGCTTGTGGCTTACCAGTATCTTAACAGGTTGCTTCTCCTCACAGCGGCTGGCAGTGTCTCTCTGACTCAGCCTTCCACTTCCCAGAATTCTCCTCTCTCCTTGTCCTGCCCATACTTCCTGCCTGGCCACTGGCCAACCAGTGTTTTATTTATACAGAGTGATATCCACAGCACATGGAGACTTATTCTTACATATGAATGCCCAGCCTTAGCTTGGCTTATTTCTAGACAGCTTTTCTTAACTTAAATTATCCCATTTGCCTTTTGCCTCTGGGCTTTTACCTTTCTCTATTCTATATCTTTCTTTACTTCTTACTCTGTAGCTGGCTGTGTGGTGGGTTCGGTGACTGGTCCCTGTCCTCCTCCACTCTTCCTTTTCTCATTCCCCCTCTTCTCTCTTCTCTTATTTATTCTCTCTGCCTGGCAGCCTCACCCATCCTTTTTTCCTGCCTGGCTATTGGCCGTTCAGCTCTTTATTAGATCAATCAGGTGTTCTAGACAGGCACAGTAACACAGCTTCACAGAGTTAAACAAATGCAACATAAAAGAATGCAACACATCTTTGCATCATTAAACAAATATTCCATAGCATAAATGAATGTAGCACATCTTAAACTAATATTCCACAACAACATATCTCACCAAGTACTCCGGAAATACACAGTCAGTTAATTTTGTTCTCACTTCATTAGTTATTTTTTATGTCATGAAAATAGAAGGGGAACTATTTGGGGTAGATGGGGGTCACTGTAAGGTGGGCAAGGGCAAAGGCAATATTGAGGAATACGAACAATGTAGAAGATACATGTGTGAAAATGCCACAATGGTAACCATTACTTTGTATATAAGCTCGAACATCATTAACAAACAGTTGATGATTATTATTGTGAGAGAGCTCCTCCCATCTTCTCTCTTTTGATTCTAGACAGAAAAACTAAAATCGAGAGTATTTTGAAGTCAAGAGTTCTTAAACTAGGTTCTTTGACCTTGAGATTTACCAAATTTATATCCCAATGAATTAGTTTATCTTTGTTTATGTGTGCCCAAACAAATCCATGTGTGCACATGTGTACTACAGTGCACATGTGGAGGTCAGATGATAATCACTCATGTTAGTCCTTACTTTGCACAATGTTTGAGACAGGATCTCTCATACAAGGCTAGCTAGCCCATGAGCTTTGGAGAACTCTCCTGTCCCCACCTCATCTCAATATAGGAGTACCAGAATTGCATATGTATGCTACTCCATTCAGCTTTCCATGAATTCTGGATAAAAACTCAAGTCCCCACATCATGGAGGCAAGGGTGTACCCATAGAGTCACTCTTTGGTACCTCCACTGAATACTTTTAAGATCTTCTGTATTTTTTTTTTCATACTTTGGTGTTTGAGAGGATTCCTTGTTTTTTAGATTCCCTCTGCTTCCAAATTGTTCCTCTCTTGTGATATTATGTAGTGCTATGTAAGGGAAGCCTAATATCACACTAGAATACAAGCAGTGAAGATTTGTCACCATCTTTCAGAATATGTGCCCATCCATACATGCTTTTATATTCAACTGAAGCAGCACAGTTGAAGAGCACTTTAAATATTAGTACACACACATATATATGTATATATATACATATGTATGTTAAATATGTCTATATGTTTATATACAGAGACAATAGTGTTCTTACCTACGGCAATCTGAAGACACAAAAACTTCTGCCATATTAAAAAAAAAACTCTTTATTTGCCAAGGGCCATAGATACAGAAAGAACCTCCCTGTTTCTCTGCTAATCTATAAATAAAGCTTGCTGTTGCTGACACAGTTACTGGAGGAAGCAGATTTTCTTTATGTGCTTTAACTTTGAAATGTCTCACCTACCTTGAGATGGGTTACAAACACCCGCAACCATCAACCAGACGTGTGAAGCAGAAAGATTACCTGCACAGCAACACTTGACAAAGACCTCTCCTTGCAAACGAATATAAAATTCAAAAGTGTAAGTGAACATGGGCGAGCCCATATTTCTTTGCTCAGGTGTCAACGCTCCATCTCTATGAAGTTCCCTGATGACTTCTCCTGCCTGGCAGCATTGAGAGGAAACACAGAGGCACTCATCAATCTCGCAGAGAAAGTGGTGACTGGGATGGAAAAAGATTTCTACAGGAATTGTGACTCCAACTCCAGGAGATGAAAAATAGGACACACTGGGAGGAAGAAGAGAAGGGCCCTAGGTACACATTCCTCCTCTACCCAGTTCTTCTTGTCTTTAAATGGGATATTCTGACCAAATTGTTCGCTTTCCCTCAGATCTACAAGCCCACTCTCAGAAGTGAAAATGAACCCATAATGAATATAGAACCCATCATTGCCACGCTGGTGGGGGTAATTCTATAGTAGGAAGGACATGTTCTGAGCCAGACCTTCATACACAGACTCCTGGGAGCCTGTCTACAAACACAGCGCCACCAAGCCAATGTGGAGACACCTCAAGGGGCTGCAGACACCAGTGGATGAGGACTTGGAGGTGGGGCGAGGGAGAAGCGCTGCTCAGAAGGAGCAGGCACTTCTTTCCCATGTGAGTTCTATTAGCAGAGGGGAGAGGGGGCGCGGTAGGCGCACCTCGGTTGGAAATTGGGTTGAAGGATATTTTAGGCATTAAGGGTGACATAATATAAGTGAAGATAAAAGGGAATAAGACACTTACGTTAGGGAATTTTTGTTCTCAACGCGACTCATCCCTACCTACGGTGTAATGGGAAAAATCAGAGGAGATGGTTCTTTTAACTCAAGTAACAAAAACAAAACCAGGCTTTGATCACTTCAAAGAAAACAAAATACAGTAAATGGGGAGACCCAGAGCACCCTTAGGACTGACAGAACAAGGAGGGTGTTAGACTGTGATGGGAGATAACAAAATAACTTTTGGAAGGCTCAACAAACATGCCCAGAGGCCAGAGCCAGGTAGGTGTGTGCTGTGGAAGTTCTTGATCAAATCATGAGCAGGCCTGCAGTGTGGGTGAGGGGACCTTGGCCTTAGCTGCAGAGTGTAGTTAGGCTGGAGAGAAGCCAGATACAGCCCGGTAAGGAGCACAGGGGCCCATCTATCCTCAGAACTGAAAGTTGCCAACGATTGGGCTGCTATTCATGGAAAGTAGGTGAGGAGAAAGCACAAATGAGCTAAAGCATTACAGCTGAGGCCAGGAGAATCCTCCTCACCCCATGAACAGGCCATTCTGGGTTTGCAGATCCTGAATCTGGGTTCAGACCCAAGACCGAAACCTGGACCCGGCCCTCAAACTGCATCTCAGAACCATGCCACAACTGCAAATCTGAATAACCTTCCAATCAATGAGGCCCAGAAAAATGACAGAGACAATGAAGTCAGCCTAACCCATAGTATTAACACATCCGTGCTCAGTTCAGAAATGAACTATGTCAACATCCAGAAAGAACTCTTGTGGACCTTTAAGCTTCCTGAAACATCTGCAGGGTTCAGCGTCCCTGGAGCTGGTGACGTCGTGCCCTCAGTGCTGGACTTGAAGGCTTTAGTTGAGTCTACAGTCTTGGTTTTACTTTGAAAGCAACTATAAAATTATGTTTATTTTTTAAAAGTGAACTTCAAGAGGATTTAATTGATCTGTTTATTATACATATAAAATATGAGTGAGTACTTGGAAGGACTTCATCTCTCTGGTTCATAAGTCTTTCCTGTGAGGGATAGAAAGTGCTTCATATGTATTAATTTTGGGGAATATATTCAATATGCCTTTAAGAATTTCACTGATTAAAGGGACTGGAGAGACGGCTCAGAAGTAAGAGTGGTGTTCTTTGAGAAGACCTGAGCTTACTTCCCAGCACCCAGGTTAGGTGACTCACAGCTACCTTTCACTTCAACTCTGGGGGATCTAACACCCTTTTCTGGCCCAGGAGTACACATGGACATACACACAGACACACAGACACACACACACACACACACACACACACACACACACACACACACACACACTTATAAATAAAAAACCCAAATCTTTTAAAATTTTGATTAAGTCTAAGTTTAGTTGACTATTCAAGTAAAATATCATTTCTTCAATTTCAAAGTTAATCAAACAAATACTAAGAAATAAATCTAAGTGGTCAGACTTATTTTTGTATGAAAATCGCTAAGCTTATTTGTTAAAACAAATGTATTATTGTAACAGCTCAAAGAAAAGGAGAAATTTTGACTGAACATTGACTTAAACAAATTATCATGCTAAGAATACCACCTTTTCTGAGGCAAAAATCTTATTTTAAAAAAAATCTTAATTATTGTATGTCTACTCCCAACAGACTCAGAAAGGTGTCATATTTTGCTTTGACATACAACTAAGGGTTTTTGTGGGAGTTTTATTAGTTATTTGATAGGAGAAAAATGGGTCCAGCATTTCATCTGACTTTAAAGCCTCACCTGCCTGCACACGACCTTTTCCAGCATGCACCAGACTTATACCCATGCAACAAACACCATCAATAACAACATACAAATGACAGCTTTCCAGTTCACTTTTCCAAAAGCATATCTGTCCTCCTGCCTAATCGGCGTGCTTACATAGTTACAGGAGCATTCACACTCCAGCCCTCCTTCCTGTCAGCTCTAACGTCATATGCACTTTACCAACATCACTGTGAAGTGTCCCTGGACTTGACAGGTAAGATTATTACATTTCTAGGAGGTGTTTTCCTTGAGGGTGGACAGAAAAGTAACTCCCCCAGAGCCAAAAGCTGTTTAACAAGGAGGGCCAGGCACTGTACCCAGCACAGTGTTCAGCACAAGTGGACTCCCCCAGTCTCAGTCTTGAATGTCAAGCCTTAGTTGCCTTCTTCCTTCAAGAGGAAAAATAAAACAGTCCAGGCACAAGCATAAAGTTCTTTGGAGGATTTGGAGCTGAGCGTTCATTCAGGCCAGCGTTTCTCAACCTGTGGGTCACGGCACCTTTAGCAAACCTCTATCTCCAAAACATTTACATTATGATTCCTAACAGTAGCAAAATTACAGTAATGAAGTAGCAATGAAAATAATTTTATGGCTGAGGGGGTCACCACATCATGATTAAAGGGTTAATTAATACACCACAACTGTATTAAAGGGTTGCAGCATTAGGAAGGTTGAGAACCACTGATTTCGGTATAACCTCCCCTCCATGGTGCCACTTGGTACCTGGAGGGCCATTTCAGGCAAAGTAGAAAAATAGTTTATATAGCACGGGCTCAGGCCCTTTGTCTGGGAGACCCCTCACCTTGTTCTTCTTCATACTTTTGAACCACCATTCACAAACTCAGCCCAGATCACAGGGCTCCCTAAATTGTCTTCAAGGTCTTAACCCTGGTCCCTGTATGAGGGAACCCTCAAAAAGAGTTTGTGAACTTGTGTTTTAAACTTAAGATAAATATAAATATCACAGTTTTAGAGGGAGAGAGCCTCCCTTAGCTTCTGACTTCCTCCCTAAGGGCCCAAGAGTCATAAAATAATCACAAGCAACCATTCCAGATATTTCCCTGCCCCTTCCGTGGACAAACCCAACAATGTGTGCCTGTTTCTGAGAACCCTGTGGGCTGAATCTAAAGGCATGTGTGTGGATTAACCCCATGGAAGAGGACAGTGACTGACAGGGACCTTAAGGTGATTCTTAAGGAGCAAAGTTGAATTCATCCAACAGAGGAGTTAGTGGTGTGGTTTACCAGGCATCCTGATGAAGATGTTAATGGTGTTTGAGACTGCAGATTAGGGGTTTAAACATGGAAAAACAATTATACTTCAGCAAGATCATGCAGAAAATGTCTCTGAAATCCCTCCACTATAAACAAAACTATTTCTTGAATCCACTGCTCACTCTCACCCTTGGGCTTCATGCACCAGCCCCAGCCATATAAGGCACCTGTAACTTCATGTAAAGGACCTGTAGTCTCAGACATTGATATTGAGAGGACTCTTCAAGTGTTAAGATTCACTCATGCAGCCTCTCCTGAGCAGGGTGTCCCAAGATCTATAACTCAGAATGCAAAACCCTAGGAAACCTCCCTGTTCCCGAAAGTTGAGTGATGGATTGAGCTTAATGAAAAGCCTCCAGACATCCCTCTTCTGGGGAGTGTTTAGAGCTCAATTCTAAGCTAAGCGAAACAAAGTAGCCTAGAATTCCTGTAAAGAGGTGACTTCTCAAATCACATAAGAAAGCTTTGTTCATAGAATTGCTATTTTCTTCAAAGACCAAAAAATCCTCCTACCAGAAAACCACAGCATTGGTCATTTGCTATAATGGCAGATGTGGCCATTTGGTAAGAGGCCATTTTGACTCAAACAGCAATTGGCTTCAAATGGGTGAAGTGAAAGGTTATCCTTTGCCTCAAACTGTCATATTTCCATCCACATGTTTCTCATAAGAATGCCTTACTGTCCCAAAGACACATCCCCACACAATTGTCCTGTCTTGGATGGCAGACACAGTGTGCTGGAGCTAGTGTTGCTAATGCCGTAGGATAATATTGATCCACCTCCAGGAGGCCTCTTTAGCACCCTCCTGCTGCCTAGAGTGTCTTGACTTGTTCACCAATCCTCAACCTCACTAAGTGAATGGCATGGGAGGCAAGGTGTTACCTGTCCTAAACCAGCTCAACTGGGAAGCTATATTCCTTCCACGAAGACATTTAGCAGTGTTAAGAGGCACTGTCGGTTGTCACAGCTGAAATTTCTTCTGTGGCATCTAGTGGGTAGAGGCCTGGGGGTACTGTTAACTCACCCTACAAGATACAAAACAACATCCGTGGCAAAGAATCTAATGTCAGCCTACGGGCTGGTCCTAGATCCTATAGAGTCACTTGAAAACAAGGCATCCTAAAACTTGCACAATTATCACGTTCTCTGTCACACTGTTTCTAGAAATGACGAAAACATCCTTTGGGGCTGGTGGAGAAATAAGAGACTATTAACACTGAAAATTTCTGGTCAATAGAAGGGCATTCTCACTTACCCGTCCTAGACATCGGGGACAATTAGAACACAGTATAGGCTGCTGTAATGATGCCAGTGGTTCACTGATGTCACGCACACAACCCAGCTTACTGTCTCATTGTATAGGGTAATGGCGTTTAGATTTACACTGAACTCTCTTGGGGTCACTTTGCAAATTGCCATCTCCTTTGAGCTTCCACACTCCAATAGGAAGAGCAGACATCTACATTAACTCATAGATCCAGACCATTCCTTATATGGTTTCGTCATGCTTGACTTACAGAGGATGTAGTGACTGCAATATCACAAATAAAGCCCAGAACCATATAAACAGCCAAAACAGTCCCCCTCCAAAGCTCCTCCTCCTCACAGTCCAGAGGGTTCTGCTAGCACTCAGCACCACACAGTGTCTCCGAGAGAGGACACTTGTCTCATGCAGGGTCAAGGAAGGAGCAGATGCTATCTCTTATCTCTGTTGCCAGCTCCTCATACACACCCATATCTTTTAGGGTTCTTTCCCATATCACTTTTAGGACCCTGAAAACAATAACTGTAAAAATAGCACAGTCTTGACTCTAACTCAAAATATGGTCATTTTTCACTCATGACTTCCCATTATGCATAGTGTAAACTAATTAAACGAATATAAACAAAGTCGCACTTCCTCTTTTGTCTCACATGAATGAATACCTTCCAATAAGAATTCCCTCGGCAGGTAGAGGCAATTTCACCAGGTTATATAGAATGTATATACTAAGAAAGCTCAGCGGTAGGAAGCTATCAGAGGGGCTGAGGGCCAACACTTATTACAGGGGCTGTTGTTTCTATGACAGCAGTGGATGGAGCAATATGCAGCAATCCAGAAATATCTAATTGTTTCTCACTGAAATAATGTAGCTGTGTCTTACTATAGTACTGCTTCACTTGTGCGCTGAAATAATTCACACCACCACTGCATTACTGAATGAGGAGCGTAATTCTCCCAATTGCACTTAAGTCAGAAGAGAAAGAAAGATATCCTGACGTATTTTGTTAAAATGTTAAGGAACTGAAGATGTGATGGTACCAAATGGTAAGTGCTGAATCCTGAGGGTCGTTGCTGCTTCCGGGGAGTGGGCAAATGTCTGTCCTTAAGCATATGTCTCTCCCAGTGGCTTTTTGAGGGGATTATAAGCTTCCTGACCGTATTTATTTACTGTTCTAAAAAGTTGCCTGAGAGCATTTTTGGAATATATGTTGGCACACCTGGAGCAACAGCCTCATTTTAGCGTCATATTGTAGGGGAGAAGCTACAAAGGGGACCTGAGCATGACCGCAGGCCACTTCTCTCCACTGTTGGACCACTTCCTCCTCTATGTTTCTAATAGAGACCAGAGTGATAAACCAGGGTGACTATCCTCAAAAGGACACTAGACGCTGAGTTAGGACTTTTTGATTGTCATAGGAAGTATGTTGCTGATACCTAATGGGCAGAGGCCAAGGGTGTTGCTCAGAGTCCAACAATGCGCAAAGAAGCTCCCACAACCCAGATAAGTGCTCTAACTCAAAATGCCCATAGCACAGAAGTTGGGAAAACCATGTAGACAGAATATGTATTTGTCTAGGCTTAGATGACAGTGAATGAGAGTTGCTTTCTGTCTGTACTGACCTTACCAATTAGCCAAAATATATGTATAAAAGTATAAATTTTCAGAGTAAGGCAGAATACTCCCTATGCCTGGTACTCTGCACTAGGGATTCTATTTTGTGCTATGATTAGGATATGGTTTGAATGTGTTCTCCCAAAGGACCATGTAATGGAAGTTTGGTCCCCAGTGGTGGTTGTGGGAGGTGATGACCTAATTGAGAGTGGTTGTTTTATCAATGTGGTGAGCTTTCTTGGAAAAGATTAATGTAAGTATGGAGGGACCTTGCTTAGTTCCCATGAGTATAAGTTGTTACAAAACCTAGCTCTTGAGTCTCTCTGCCTTGATGTCATACTCCTGTACATTTTCTCCATACACTCCTTTCATTGTCGTTCACACAGCTGACACTCTCATTAGAAGCCCAACACATGGGGCTCCCTTATCATAAGCTTACAGCATTCAAAGTTATCAGATAGGTAAGCCTCTTTTCTTTATAAAGAACCAAGCCTTGGGTGTTTTGCCGTAGCCACAGAAAACAAGGTCATATGCTTGACAAGAATCAAAGCAGAAGTAGAATAACAACAGCTAGGCCAGCAATGAAAGACAAGTACAAACTGGTGTTGGCCAAAACAAGAAAGGTGATGTGTTAGTCAGTTTCATGTTAACTATAACAAAATACCTGAGGCACCCAAGTCATAGAGAAAATCTACTTAATCATACTTTGGGAAGTTAGAAAGCATGGTAAGGACAGTAGACAGTTGCAGAGTATGGTGGGATTGTGTGCAGAAACAAAGGATAACAGATAGTATCAGAGAGGAGGATGAAAGGAAGGGACTAGAATCTTCTTTGCAGGCAAATTCTCAATGACATCCCATCAGGTCTACCTCTTTCCCACAGTGCCTTTCAATATTCAGAAGACCAAGGCTTTGGAGAGTGCTCACTTCCCACTGAACCCCGAGCAGGTAGGATGAATTAGTGGAAATGTGGTCACCAGCCAATGGTTACGCCTCCTGGGGAAGTGATGGTCCTGATGGCCCAGCTTCTACTGGGCCTCGGTGTCCACACTGGGCTGCATGGACACAGTTCACAATCAGGAAGGCTCTGAGACAGGGGCTGAAGAGTAAGAATAGATTTCAGGGGCATTGGGTATATAAAGAGGGTTTGGATGAAGATGTGAAGACAGCTGAGAGAGGGAGAAGGTGGTGAAGGGGAGACTGATATCTAATGGGCCCCTGGAGTTGAGATGCTAGAACCTGAGAAATGGCCAAAAGGGGGGAGATTCAGAAATCCCAGAAGTAAATGAGAACCTTCCAGCATTTCCTTCCTTCTTTTCTTCCTTATTTCCTTCCTCCTTCTTCCCTTTTGCTGTTCAGAACTTCAGCATTATTTTTGTTGTTATTTTTGAGATTGTATTTTAATTACACCATCTCTCCCTACCCTTTCCTCCACCCACATCCTCCTATATAACTTCCCCTGCATGCCTGCAATACCCAGCCTTTTCCTCGGAGTGAGCTTCCCACTGTTTACACATGGACGTCCTCTCTTTGTCTATTCTCACTCCACAAAGGGATCCTTTCTTTGTACTAAGACTTTATCCATTGACTGAACAGCAAGAAAGCCCCAGCCATCTTCCATGTCTATATTTGGGTCAAATATCATGGCCCTATCTACATAGATTATCCCTATGTGTATCCCTACAAAATTCACATGTTGAAATCCTATGTGCAAGGCCATACAGCAAAAAGTGTGGCCTTAGAAGAACTGATCAGACTGTAAGAGTGGAGTCCTCATAAGTGAGATTAGTACATTTGTAAAGAGACACCGAAGAGCAGCATCTACTATGTGAAAACACAGCAAGCAAGCGCCATGTAAACCATCGGAGAGGGACAGATCCTCAGTAGACACAAAGCCTGACAGTGTTGTGTGGTTGAACTTTCCAGACTCTGGTACTAGGAAAAAACAAATGCTCAGGGTAGTTTGACACAGATACATGCACAAGAGAAAGTGGAAAGCTAGATTTACAGAATTGAAGATGATGATGATATATGAACCAAGACTGGAGGCTCCTAGGATAGACTCTTCGGTACAAAGTTCCAACAGTGTGATAGTGGACGTCAGCCTCCAGAACCAAGACAATATACTTCTGTTGACTGAACCACCAGTCTATGGAGTACGTAATGGTGTATGTGTACCTATGGGCTCATTCATGCACACTGTGGCCAGAAGAGGAATAGGGTATCCTGCTCTATTGTTCACCTATTTTCTCCCATGTGATAAGGACTCTCACTGAATCTACAGCAAGGCTGGCCAGTAAACTACACTGATCCTCTTGTCTCCACCCTGCCTCCAACGCACACAATGCTGGAGTTACTAGTACATGTGCATCCACACTCATTTTTTTATTGTAGATACTGTGGATTTAACATCATGGCCTCATGCTAATACTGAAGGCAGTCTTGCTCACCGAGCCAAATCCCCAGCCCTGTGGTTGTTTTGATAGCAACACTGACATACAAATACAGGATACTATTTCTTGGAATTTATCTTGTTGTTAGACTGTATATGACTAAATCGAAACCATCTTGGATTTAGAAGGTTCTGGATGTCAAGTTTAGCCAAGCTATACCACTGGTGAATAACTCCACTCTCTAGACTAATATATAAAGAGTCTGTTTTTTAAAGTCACCTTGTTAAGGGTTCTCCGTTACAGTTTACATTAGCTTCACCCTTATCCTAATGATACATCTTACATTCAGACCATGGCTAACTGTAAATAGACTTTCATGCGATTTTCAAAGAAAGCTTCAAAATGAATCCCATATGATCTCTTACTATGCTTATATACCCTTTACCATAATTATAAGATTTGAAGTATCACCTATCATACCCATCTCTGCCTTTGAAACTAAGTCATCTCATCAATACTAACTCGGTTTTCACTCCCAGCCTAGCTGCTCTATGTCCTGCATATTTTCTCTCATTCATAGATATTAGCTTTGGGTCTCCAGATATGTGTTCTCCATTTGGAGTACCCACAGCAGGCAGGAACTGATAAAAAGTCTTCTGGGGGCTGGGAGCCATCAAGACAGAGGGAATAGAATGCAGTGGTGTAAGGGGGTTAAGGTGAATAATGGAGCAGGAAGTGTTAAATGGGGTGGGGATGTGGAGACAGGGTAGAGGATGGAATGCAATGAAGGATAAAAAACACTGAAGACATTACAAAACAGCTATATGGAAACCTACCTCTGTAGAAACTTCCTGCTGTGTCTGTATGCATACATAGATACATACACACACGTGTTTTAAATGGAGCTATCCTAGAACAGGTTAACAAGGCCCCTACTGTTTGTTTGTACAGGCTAACAAATGGCCCAGGGTCAGGAATGGTTTCCTCTTTTGGAGTTATTGTTCAGTGAGGTCCCACAGACCCCCATACTTGCAGGCTATTGTCTATGTACTTCTCTCTCTCTCTCTCTCTCTCTCTCTCTCTCTCTCTCTCTCTCTCTCTCTCTCTCTCCCCTCCCTCCCTCTTCTCCCACTATCTCTCCACTTCTCTCTCCTGTTTACCTGACTTCTCTTAATCAATAGAAGTCAAAGGAAAAGACCCCAAAAGTGCAGCACCCAGCAGTGGCCCAATTCTCTCAAGTTGAGGAATGTCTATGGCAGGACTTCTATCTAAGCTGGAATATCTGCATGAAATTCTGAACATCAAACCAGGATGGCTTTGGAGTTTTCAGTGTGATCAGTCTTCATGTTCTGAAGCCTGTTTCTCAGACAGATACCCCATGAAAGTCAGATGGAGGAGCAGTCTACATTCCAGAACAAAATTAAAACTCACTGAGGCATTGTTCTGCAGATGCAGACTAATCAGTCAGTTCTATCTTCCTTTTCTCTTTAGGATGACGAACAACATGGATGCATCTGAACCATTCAGCAATGACACAAATTATCTTCTCCATCACCCACTTTCCCTTGCAGAAGTTCAGTCTCTCATTGAGCTAAGCAGAAGATAAAATGTGGAAATACCATAATTCTTTTCCTGGCTCCATCAGAAAAAAATGCATATGACCTTGGGGGGAATATCCTTTTTCCTGTCTTTGACTCATTTTCAAAGCAGAGAAAGCAAAATTCCATTCATTTAGTAATAAATTATCTCATTACTGAGCATAAACACTGTTATTGTTTAACATTTATTTCTGCAATCTGTCAGGACATTCTGAAATTTCTGTGTAAAATACACAACTTAATGCACTGTTTCTCCTTCTTTCTCTCGCATGGTGTGTCTGGAGGAGGCGAGGCAGAATGGTGAACACATGGGCTGTGTAAATGAAATGCTATTTAATTTATTTTCAAATGGATAAAAGGAAATGTAATTAAGCTCCCTAAAAGCCTTCCAAATAAACTTCACTAAAGAAATGGAAAAGGAGATGGTAACTGATCAAAGCTGTAAATCAGAATCCATGACACTTGGAGAGGAGGACCAGGTTGGGGTAGCCGGCAGAGGAGCAACTGCCATGGAAGCCAGACTTCCCAGGGCACAGAGAAAATGCCAGAATGGTGGATCAGATACCAGCCAGCACAGGAAACAAATGTATTTGTGTCTGAAGCCTGGAGCTCAAATCGCTGTAAGTGAGCACCCCTCCTATTCTTTCATCTCCCCTCCCCTCTATCCCTGCTACTCCTCTCCCTCCTCTCTCTCTCTCTCTCTCTCTCTCTCTCTCTCTCTCTCTTTCTCTCTCTCTCTCTCTCATTTCTCCTCCCCTCCCTTTTCCTCTCCTCTCTTTTTTGACCTCCCTTCCCTTCTTCTCTCTTCCTCTGGTCTTCATGTACATGCAACTAAATGTGTTTGTATATTTTCATTTAATGATGGAAGCCAAGACATCAGTACAAAACCACAGCGAGATAGTCCTACAGATGGCCCTGCAGTCCCTTAGAGAGACACTTCAGTTACATATGCCTGCTGCAAAGCACAGTAGAGGAGCTCGGACCAACAGTAGCCACTGAAGAGTCTATACTGTTTTGTTTGTTTTGTTTGTTTGTTTGTTTGTTTGTTTCAGTTGAATTTACTTTTGATGTTCAGAACAAGGACAGCTACAAATATGGATTCTTAACACCTTGTGTGTGTTTCCAGCGTAATGCTGGCTTAGCTTCTCAGTAATTAGAAAATGCCTCGAGATCAACAGTCTTTGTATTTTTTCCAAAATTTCAACTCTTCAGAAAATTCAAGCTAAAAATAAAAGATAAATCAAAACCTCTGTTTTATGTTCCAGGGCACTATAATTCCAACTGTTTTAAAATGGGAACTGGTCACTCTCTAGGGTCATTAATCTTTTTGAAATTTACATACCACAGAAGCCGATGATACTAGGATCCTTTAATACAAGCACTTGCCTAATGATCGACATTGCATACAAGAGACAGGCCCATTTTTAAGATTATTGTGGGCTGTCATGTATTGGTACAACTGAAGTCATCAAAGTGAAATTTCCTCTCTCAAAGATTATGTCTTTATTGTAAAATTTTTAAATAAAATAAGTTTATGTAAAAAGAAGTTCCATTAAACAATGACTTGTGATCTACAGCTTATCCCCTATCACCTACACAGTACTGTATACTTTCCTGCATTTCAACATGACAAAGTATATATGTATCTTTCATTGTATTTGAAAAGATAGTATGGAATGCTACTCTGAGATAAAATATGACTGTATATGACATTGAATTGTAATGGATTTTATTGGATCATTGTCTGAACCAAAGACAGTAAAGATCTAATCTAATATTATATCATCAAAATAAAGATGTTGAAACTAAAATAAGCACAAAATAGTGACTAGGAATAAAGTAGAATTAAAATGCAATATGAAATCCATCTAATGAAAATAGTTTCAAAGCATGGCTAAACAGAAATTGAGAATCATTTGCTTTTTTCTGTAAATGTCCCTCAAGACAACATGGCATTCCTGCTCATGTGAGAGGCCTATCAGAAGGAGTAAGAAACAGTGTCTCCCAGGAGAAATGTTTCACTACAATATGTGATAAAAAGCAACATTACTAGAGACATTCCAACCATCAGCTCTCCTGGACTGTTTGGAAGTCTCTGGTAAATTTAGTGTTTACATTAAGGTAGTACAAAATACATATTCAAACAAACTATGCTAAGAGCAACAGTGATTAACTTGCAATTGGTCTGATGATGAAGGGTCCTTTTTACTTCACTCTTTCCCACTCCCAAACTGCCTACCACACACAGTCAGTATTGGAAACCTCCTCCCTGCAGACAAGCCTTCATTGTACCAGAAGGTGCTACATCAGCTGCTGCGGGGGAAGAAAAGTCATCAATACTCTTCCCCAGCTCTGGCCCCTGATAGACAAAATGAAGACCAGCACAGCAAGATGTGTCCTTGTATGCACTAGTGGCATGAAAGTCATAGGGTAAGCAACCACTTTCTGATTGGACTCAAGGTTTATTCTGCAAGAGGAAACATGTGCCTAGGACTAGAAATTTGACCGAGAATTCACAGCTAGAAAATTCATAGGCACTAGGGACAAACCTGCTGTTACTATTTTTCTAAATGGACTTGGTATCAAACTGTCTTCTACATATGTATCTCTACTCCCATAGTCGATCTCAGTCCTCATCAGAGGTGCATCTTTGTGCGGTGGACAGATATTAACCAAGGCTCACACTGGTGGAGGTGTAGAGAACCAGTGACTATGGAGTGCTCAGCCACAAGTGGAACACCTAGATCACACCCTTCCCTCAAGGAACATCACAGAAGACCGGGTGGGAAGATGGTAAGAGCCAGGTGTCTAGGAGTACTACTGTGCAACACGTCTTGTGGGAATGATAGGACTGTTGAACTCTGAACTCACAGCAACTGCAGTTGCCTCCAGGAGACCCACACAAGAGCAAAGCAGGCCAGCATGGATAGGAGAGGGACACTTGTGTCCCCCACACATATCCGAGGAGCTACTGAGAGTTGATGGCTTCTAGGGGAAGGAGAGTCAGTTTTCCTTAAAGATGTAGCCCTGGAGAGGACACTGACTATGTTCTGGTGGGTAGCCTCATTCCCATGCTTATATAGGCAGCAACCACTAGACTCAGAGGCTGTAGAAAAAAATCACAACAAAAAAGGATATGAAGTTGGGAGCAGGGTGAAGGGATCTGAAGAAGTTAGAGATGGGGAGTGGGGAATCGAATATGATAGAAACGCACTGTATGCACGTATGAAATTCTTGAAGAATTTAAACCAAAATATTGTTTAAATAACAATTTTAAAATAACATTTTCCCCCAAACTGTCTAGTATTTCCATTTGCTAAATATCACACTTTACTGTGTCTATGTGATTCAAAAACCTTCAAAAAGAGTCTGGGGTTTGTCTGGTAGGCAGAACGTTATGGAAATTAGATGCAAACCCACACGCTGTTTAAATTTTCCGGGAGTGAGTGTCAGTGTCCATCACAGGGAGATGCCCTCAGTTGAGCATAGCAACGGTACCTCATGCTGGGATGAGACCGAACTTTACTTTTATTTTACACACACCTATGTCTTTTAGTTCTGTGTTGATGTTACACCTTGCTGCTTTCTTAGGAGAAAATTTGCCTTTTAATGAAAACTTGGTATGATTAATAAAGGCACACATTTTTGTTCTGGGACACGCTTGGAAATTAGGTGGTGGTAGTAGCCCTGTGTCCCTGCCCCTCAGTAAAGCCACACACAGACCTGTGGTACTTTAGGGTGGAAATTTGATTCTATGTGAATTATGTTTCTAAACAAAGCCAGAAGGTACTGCAGAAAGTGCCTCAGATGTGGGACTGGACTTTCTGGACTGGTTTCCCCTCCTCTTCCAATCATCGCTGTGCCTCATTCTGGCCCAACAGCAGAGCGTGGTGCCAAATGCAGATAGGGACAATTAGCGGAGGCTATGGTGTCCTCGAGGGCTTCTCTCCCACAGCTGAGCTTTTTGAGAATCAAGTAGGAGTGAGCAAATAGACAGAAGCATCAGCCCACATTAAGGGAGACTCCTGGGAAAGAATGTTCTTGCCTCATCATGACAGGAAATGTCCTCACTGATGCAGGATCAGAAATTTGGGAAGCCAACACTTCAGGGCATGTGTTCTCAGTATTGCCACCCCCAGCTCTTTCCCCTCACCCTTAATAGCCCTGTGCTATCTGCCTTTTCTTGCATAACTAACCATCACAGAATTTGGTACTCAAGACAACCAAGATGTATGTAGCTTATGATTCTGCAACTATCGGATAAGGTCCTTGTAGCCCAAATGGCAGGTGATCAGGTTGGTCAGCTGGCTGGGGTTATAGGCAACTAGTCTGCATTCCCCTTCTTTGCCCAACAAATGATTCTGGACTGTTTGCACAGCAGAACAGCCTTCCAAGAGGACAGGTGATGCTTGTAATGCCAGAACCCATACAGACAGCATGTAATGGTCACCCACGGTCACAGGCCAGTTTGGACCCAGAGAGAGGGAAACTAGACCCTCACTTCTGACTAGAAGGAGACAGAGTCACGTTGTGAGACCTGCGAGACAAGTTGGAGGAATGAGAACATGTGAGAGTTCATATGAGGCTCTCAGTTCGAAGAGCTAATCCTCCCGGGGGACACAAGGAATGTAATGAATTAATGACTCCAAAGCCATATAGTATTGAAAGTGTTTCCACTAGAGAAAGCATCCCCAAAGGAGCTGAAATGTGTCTGCACCTCCCCACTGTGTCCTGTTGCCTTCCCTGGAGAGCTGAATCCCACAAACGGCGGGTAGAAGAGAGCTGCTTCAACACCCTTGGACAAGGGCTGCTGAGAGAAGCTAAAGAACAGGGCATGGATGGAGACTCAGCTCCCCAGTACTCCAACCGGGGGACCAAGCTAGGTTGTGCATACATGCCTCAGTTTCCCAGTTCTCAATGACATAGTGAGCTGGTTACATCGTGTGTTTCTTTGCATCTATTTTATATGAGCTCACTTTCACAGGGCGAATTCATAAAGCTACTGGACAACAAAGTAATTATCTCAAAATGCAGCAGAATTAGGGCAAAGGTCCCAAGCATGTCCTCACTCCAGAATCATTCAATAAACTGACTATAATAAGTACTACTCAGTCTGCATCCCCAGGCACTGCGCGTCAGTAGGTCTGGGGTTGTTCAGAAGCCTGTCATTTTAGCCAGCCTCTCCATTTGTCTGGAAAGTTTGCTTTCATTACATGAGGCATGAGGTCACTGTATCTACCCTGTCTGGCTTCAGCTGATGTTCTCATAGACAATGCAGTATGTTGAAGCAGATCCCATCATCTCAGCTAATCACAGAGGGGAAAGCTATGAGGGAGCTAATTTTGTTAGGATCTCAGTTCTATTCTCTAACCATATCCTGTTTACTCTCGAACTCAGGACTTTCATGTTTCTCAAGATTGCATGAAGGTGAAAGCGGCAAAGACCAAAAGATTGTTAACAGGATAGAAATGAATTTGCTCCTGCCCAAGCAGCCCAGCTCTGGTATAATGATTCAGTTCCTCATAAACACACAGGAGTTCAGCTAGTCCCTTATTCCCCACCTGCCATGACTCAACCTCACTGGATAAGGTGGGAACACACCCCAGTTCTCAAATTCACATCCTAGACACAAGGCTGAAGGAAGAGGAAAAGATAACACAGACAGCTATCCCCATTAAAGAAGTTTATGGTTCCTAGAGTTCACTCATATCACTTCTACTCACATGACATTGATCAGAATGGGTCACACAGAAAGGAAGCCAATAGAGGGGAACCGGGGAAGAGTTGGTCTCTATTCTAGAATGATGGCATGGGGTCTCAGTCTCCACAGAAGAAGGAGAACCAGAAAGTGTAAGAGGAAAAATGATCCCTACCATGTGACCAGGGTATGTCAAAACATGTGACTGTACTTACAACTTATGAATAGTCTCACTTACATGCGTTCATTGTAGAACTCTTCATTAGAATAGTAAAAATATAAAATATTAAGTAGCCAATAAGAAGGAAATCATTGTCAGTCATGAGACAGCAACTTAATGAAATAATCTAAAACCACTAGAAAGACTGGTCACCAAGATTACATAATCATTTACATCAAGAAATGGTGGTTTCTAGAGTCTTCTACCTTCTTTCCTACATGCCTAAGAAACACAAATGCAGATGAGAGAGCTTGACCCTAAAGAGAAGTCAGTTCCTCAGTCTGAGAAGAGCCAACCTTAGGGAACACAAAGTGTTTTAGGACAAATCCACTCAGGCTTCATTCCTTGCAAATTTAGACTCTATGAAACAAATTCCTCTGGGAAACAGAACAAAAACAAGAAAGCATTTTCTGTCCTCTAGACATCTGCTGCAAAGCTGCTTCAGCCCACAAGCCAGCACTCTCGGCACTGGGATGTAAGTTACTCTTCTGCCCACAGTCCTGGGCACTCCAGTGTCTGATCTACACAGAAACACAAAAAAATACGAGTGTCAGGGCAAACATGACAGGAAGTCAGGAAAAGAAGTGGTTCCTGGTTGATGCTCCCTGGGGTGTAAAGATTCACAGGAGGAAAGTGGCAGCCCAGATCCTGCCGGTGACAAAGGGAAGAACTGCAGCTCTGAGCACACATCTTGGAGTGTAGAAAGCAGCAAGTGGGCAGGACTGACGCTCCTTAGGCAGAGATCGACACAGCTGTTCTGCCTTTGGAACTCATCCCCTTCCAGCTGTCAATTCCAGAAGAGATTCATTCAACCCACCAGAGGGCAGAGAGATGCCACAGGATCGCTACTCTGCGCTCCCTTTGCAAGCCATGGTTGGAACGGCCTCCAAGTTTGGTGATAAGTATCAACCACAACTCTACTTTGAATCTGGAAGGAGAGTGGACAGATGGACATCCTATCATCATTTGCTTCTTCATAGGATGAATGTGTGTCTAGAGATGTTGAGACAGATGCAAAAAGTCTATAGGTAGGAACAAAGAGACTTGGGAAACAAGACACAGTTGTAGATGTAAGATGGCTGAGTAGGGTCATAAAGGGATATGAGACGCTATGGCAGGATCTGGGAAGGTGGTTCAGTTGGTAAAGTCCTTACCTTGAAACCATGAGGAGATGATTTCAATCCTCAGCACCACAGGAAAAATTCAGGCACAGAACTTCATACTTGTAATCTCACTATAAAAGAGGTATAGACAGAAGGATCCCTAGGGTATGCTAGCTGGACAGCTTAGTCTAGTTGCATGCCCCAAGTCCCAGCGAGATATCTTGTCTCTTAAAATAAGCTGTATAGTACCTGAGTAACGACATCAAAGATAGACCTCTGTCATAAACACACACACACACACACACACACACACACACACACACACACACACA